>PQME02000074.1:0-107136 GCA_003004525.2 Aspergillus sp. MA 6038 | reverse complement strand
TAACAAACAAGTAGTCACCCAATGCTTCACACCAAAAAATAAAAAAGAAAAGAAAATACAAACCGGTCGTCAGGCTAGAATACAGAAAAACATGTGTAAATATAAACATTCGTCAAAGGGCAATGGAGTCATTAAGAAGTCGTAATAGTGATAGGAGGCACAGTGACAGGAGTCGCTGGCTGGACCTCAGGAGCCTGAGGAGGTTCAACTTCAACCTGGGGAGTCTCAATTCGAGGTGTGCTCAGTTGATTCTTGACATCCCCCGCCGCCGCAGTTTCTTCATCGACTGGGGCTGTGCCAGTGGCGTCTTTATCTCCACCGATAGAGCTCTGACGACGAAAGACCCGGCGAGAGAAACGCTTCACCGGCTGGACGACAGCAGAGTTGGTCCCCTTGGCAAGGAGGCTGAAGCCCTTGGCAAAAGGGCGCAGCACCAACGAGATGCCTTTAACCACGCCATTGAAGACAACACCGAAATATCTATCCGGGATGAGCCGGAGGACAACGGCCCACGGCAGACAGGCGATGGCGCAGATTATACACACAGCCCACTGGATACCCGTCAGTGGAGTGACGCTAAACGCGGCACCGCCGACGAAAACGATCATGATCTGTCCTGCGATCATGATGCCGTTGATGGCGAGGAACCAGTAGTTGCGGAACATGCCCTCGAAGATGTTGAAGTGGTTGTCGAGACGACGGTTGTTGAACTCGTTGAAAATCTGCATCCACACGAACGTGTTGAATACAATCGTATTAAGCTCCTTCTGGCCGTTGGTGGCGCTCAAACAGCTACCCAGCAGGCGGTTGCCCGCGAAATAGAGCATGAACGTAATGGCGAGTTGGTAGACGGCCTGACCCAGGATCATCTTCCACATGGTCATGGTGAACAACGAGGCGCTCTTGGGCGCGGGCTTTCGGTTGAGGATCTTTTCCGTTGGCGCATCAGTTGCTAGGGCCAGGGCGGCAAATGTATCCATGATCAAGTTGACCCAGAGCAGTTGCACCGCACTCAGTACACTCTCGTTGTCGCTGTTGTAGAGCGACGAGACGAAGGTCAAGGCCACGGCAGTGATGTTGACCGTGATCTGGAACTGGAGGAACTTGGCAACGGCGTCGTTAACGGCTCTCCCCCAAGAAATCGCCGTTACGATAGATTTAAAGTTGTCATCGAGGAGAATGATGGAGCTCGCCTCTTTGGCAACTTCCGTGCCGGCAATACCCATGGAGAAGCCCACGTCGGCCGTTTTCAAAGCCGGTCCATCGTTGGTGCCATCTCCAGTCACTGCCACCGTTTCCCCAAGCTTCTTGAGATGAGCGACGAGAATACGCTTGTCTTCAGGTGAAGAGCGAGCGAGAACTTGGAGGTTCGGGATCACCTGATCCATTTCTGTATCGGATAGTTGGCGGAATTTGGGTCCCTCCATGGCAATCCCGTCTTCTGTCTTGATGCCACAAGACAATGCAATCGCGGTGGCGGTTGTAATGTTGTCACCAGTGACCATCTTCACCTGGACCCCGGCAAGATTGCATTTCTGGATTGCACCCGCGACCTCAGGTCGCAGGGGATCCTGAATACCCACAACACCAATCCATGTCATGTCGCGAAAGATATCCTCAAAATTGGCCGCAGACGCATCATCTTCCAAAATCCGAGCGTTGTGAGGGGGCCAGCTGGGGAAATCACGGTATACCAACCCAATGGTCCGGAGAGATTGACCGGCATACGATTCGATGGCACCGAGCATCGCATGTCGGTCTTCCTCGGAGAATTGGTTCGCGACAATGCGGTCTCGAGATGTTTCCATGTCCGCCATTTTAAACAAGCACGCACCAAGCATGATCTCAGCGGCACCTTTGACGAGGAGTCGATATCCTCCCGTTGGCATGCGGTATACCACACCCATGCACTTGCGGGCAGAGTCAAAGGGAATCAGCTGGACGATTTCAGACGAGGCACGCTCAGTGGCCAGTTCCATGCCTAAATGTCTCTGGCAAGTTGCAGCAATGCCACCTCGGTTTTGCTTCCAATGAATTCAATGGATCCATCCTTTTCCTCTTCAAAAGCAGTCGAGTTGAGCGCAATGCTCTTGGTGATCAGGCCACGCACGGCCGTTGAGCACTGCTTGAAGACAGCAGACAGAGATACAGTGCCATTTGCGGCATCATTCTCCGATAGGGTTTGGCTGAAGCTCGTCTCAGTACCCCAGGTGCCAGCAACCACTGTCATCTTATTCTGGGTCAGGGTTCCCGTCTTGTCGGAGCAGATCACCGTTGCATTCCCCATGGTCTCGCATGAACGAAGGACCCGGACGAGGTTATTTTCCTTGACCATGCGGGTTGTGGCGAAGGCAAGGGCAAGTGTTACGGCCAGGGGAAGACCCTCTGAATGATAGTCAGTAAACGGTACAAGAAAGAAAAGTTTCGGCGGCACTTACCAGGGATTGCAACGACAATCACAGTAACAGCGACAATGAGAATGTCAACAAACTGCTTTCCCTTTTCAGCCGGACCAGCAGCGTTCCCGTCGAGAGTAGCGACAAATCTGAAGAGCAGGGCAAAGAACAGGATAATCGCAGCTCTAAAGTTATTGTCAGCGAGAATCCAAAATAAGGAATCGTGCTTTGTGTACTTACGCAGAGCCTAACCATCCAATCCAATCCGCCAATCCACCCAACTTAACCTGTAGCGGAGTAGGATCGTTCGGTTCCTGCAACGACATCATGATGCGGCCATGGGTCGAGTACGGTCCGACACTGGTTACCAAGTAGGTCCCCACGCCTTCCAGGACCTTGGCGCCCGAGATCAAGAAAGGGTCCAGCTTCTTCGTGGCTTCGCCGGCTGTGATCTGTTGCCAGACTTCATGTCCGTTGGTCTTCTTCATCTGGTCCGACTCTCCGGTGGCAGAGGACTCATCACACTTGACACCGTGGCCGGTGATGAGAACACCGTCGGCTGGAATGGCGTCGCCCGGTTCCAGATGAAGGATGTCGCCAACGGTGATGTCGTGAATCGAGATCATGACTACCTTTCCTGAGCGGACGGCTTTGACTTCTCGGTCATTGGTCTAGGATCTATGTTAGTGGCTGAAGTTTGGAAAATGGAGAGGAAAGAGAACACCTACCCGCTTGTTTAACTTGACGAACTGTCTTTCCTTCTGCCAATCGTTCACAGCGGTGACGATGGTGACGATCGCAATAGCCACACAGATAGCAACGCCTTCGATCCAGTCCACACCATGCCCATCGCTGACTGTCTCATAGATCCCCAAGGACAACGAGACGATTGCAGCGATGGTCAAGAGAATGATGATCTTATCATTGTAGGCGAGCCAGAGCAACTTTAAAAAGCCGGTTGACTTCCGTTGCGGCAGCCGATTCCAATTGAACACTCGTACACGGTCCTCGAACCGGGAAGCATCGGAGCTTGTCATTGGCGGTATGTCTGTGCCTGTCGAGACCCTTCTCGCACCCGACTGAGAATTGGTTGCATCGTCAAAGCTGATCGACCCCTCCAAGCGGCCTTCATCCACCGATAAACCCGACATCACATCCGTCCGTAACCCTCGTTCCAACCCACGTAACCCCCCAAGAGCCTGGAACGCAGCCAGTGACTTGGGGTTCAGCATCTTGTTCAACTGACCCGGCGTGAAAGCAAATCGGTTGTCGTCCACATGGAAGTCATCCACATTCCGAGGATCCGGGTTCAGAGCTTCTGACACCGGAACATCATCGTAGACCTGGGTCGCTTTGGGCGGTGGGACCTGCGTGGCGGCAGAGCTGGCTCTTGATCGCCCGACGGTGTCTGCGTAAGAGTCAAACGAGCCCGATCTCGAGCGGAGAGTTTCACCATCCAACGAGTGGGATGTCCGGGGTGGTGGTGCATTCTGGACCGTCAGTCGGGTTGTATCTGGATATGGAGATGGCTGGTTTAACGATGACCCTAACCCGGGCGACAACGAAGGTTGCTATTGAGATGTCAGCACCAACAGTTACATAACAACATTCCAAACTCGAATGCTTACCTCTCCGTTCGGTCTCGTTGCAGAAGGGTTAAGCAAGTCATCTCGCTGGTTGGGATTTGGTGTCGGCATGTATGCGACCGACCGAATACACTGACTGGCTTATCCAGTCAAAGAGTTGGTTAAAAGAAATTATAGAAAGAATTAAGCAGGAAAATCCAGATAAATTTTCACCTATTTCGTGCAAAAGGGGGGGCTTTCATGGAGTCAAGGGATGTTCATTTTTATATGAAGCAACACTAGTCGTCACCCGTAACTTGGGGCTGTGTCTTCGGCGCTTGGTTCATGGCGACAACTTGGCGCGGGCCATAATAGATACCACCTTTATTATTCCTTTTTGCTTTTTCTTTTTTCTTTTTCTTTTTATTTTTTTCTCTTGTGCGCTCTCGTTATTCTGTTCAGCATCACTTTAGGATGGATAGTATTATGACCCCAAGACCGGAGTCTGCCTTGCCCTTGCCAAAGGATGCGTAGGATGACCCGGTCAAGCCCTGCACTCCGTAGTTAGCACATCGCCAGGTGACCACCAGTCCAACGACTTACCAACGCATTGCCAGTCTCATCATCATCATCATCGCCAATCTCAGCACCCGCCCAGCACTGTCCACATTCTCGCTCACAGCTCTATCCACAATGGGACATCGAACCGGGGATCTTCGTCAACACAGCCTCCGAGAACAAGCCAACCAGGACCCGTTATTGCCTCCTGAATGAATAATAATGCGAGTCTGCTCTGTCGGTTCTTGGACAGACTTTTCTGCTGCACTGCATATCCGGATCGGTATCTCAAACCCCCGGACGCCGGGTGCATACAGAGTACTTTGTAGATCAAAAGAGTTGGTCTGCTTGACAGGGGTCGTTGAGCTTGTGAAGCTGTAACCGCTGGGATTGTCTCAGCGGCGTTAGTTTGATTATTCTGCTGCACGCCATATCTAGCTCCCTGTCGGACTGCAGAATTATCTCCATATTATTTTTTTCTGCAGAAAAGCGCGCGCGAGTCGAAGCATCCAATCACAACCGCTGACGCAGATATCGAGGTTCGATTCATGATTCATTAATTGGTCACCCGTAGCATCATCGCCCGCCGGTAGACACCGGCTCTCCCCCTCGTTTGATCTGGATCATACTCCGGAATACGGATCCTACCCAATAGCATGAGCCTCTCGGGCCAGAGGATTGGCCCCATCAATATAGTCCGGAAGGTTTCTTCTTTGATCCACGCGGCAGTACAGAGCAGAACACGGAGTGAAGCCAGAGCAAATAGCGTTGGCCACTAACAGTTGCGATGTCCGATTGGGTTGTCTAGACTGTCTTGGCTGTGGCTGTTGCTTGTGCCACAGGAGAGCTGTGGTTGTGGCGTTTGTGCGGCTTGATGAATAGCACAGCCATGACTGTATCTGCTAAGCGGCCATTGTGTGGCTGATGTGACTTATCTAAGCCATGGTCAGCTGACTGAGCAAAAGTCGTGGGAGGCTTAGCAATGACCGTTAACTCTAGTTAAGCATAACCCAGATTCAACACTGAGGCTCACACTCGTACCGATAACATGGAGGCCTTACGAGGCAGATAATGATGAGGAAATGAAAAGAAAAGATGGAAAACGCGAGGATGAGTGCTGGGATGACGAGGACGAGACGCAGGCAGCATCATTCCATGAGAATGGTTTAGCCTCGCCTCGCTCTCCCTAACTGGTGTTGACGGGTTTTCTTTGCTCTACCAGGGCTGCCGGCAAGCGACGATTGGGACGAGTAATGAGTCAGTTCAGCTTCGAACCCAGGGTTACCGATGGCTCTACTAGGAGTCTGCTGGGTGCTGCCTGAGTTTAAACACGCCCTCTCCTTTCTCGCTCTCTAGGTCTATCACCTATTATATTGGATCCTATACGTTCTCCCACCCAAAATGCATGATATGGACAGCGGGATCTCCCTGCAGGGTTCCATGCGAACCCAAGGGCCACGAATCATGTCAGTGCTAATCCCAGTCGAAATGTTGATTACGATTGACCTACAGATTGGCCTCGACAAGAAAACGGCTCGAATTTCTTACCAATTTCCGCCCCGCCCGCTAGGTATCTATACCTCTACCATTGCCAGCCGGTCCTAAGACGAGCCCGGCAACTAAGTATCAGCGTGGAAAGTGCCGCTGTGAGTACTACGCTCACAACCGCCGTTGGGAAACCCAAGCAGGTACTTATCAAAAGACTTGCTCCTGGCTTCTGTGGAGGAACTGGGCCACGGTCATGAAGATCTCCTAAAGGGCACATCTCGAAAACAAGGCAAGCAAGTCTGTTCTAATCTCTTGGCATTAGCCCGGTATAATTCCAATTTCGATGGACCTAGAGGCAATTTGACAGCGATACTAGTGATGGTCCCCGGTTAGTCTTAGGCTAGTTATCGTGGCTATTAGGGCAAGAAAATACAACAGGAAGAACATCCCGGGGAGCAGGGAATCTTTGTCCATGTTGATCTGAATATATTACTACACAATAATAACTAAACTAATAATAGACATCAAATACGCCCACTGCTTAATCAAACGACGGCATTTCATAAATATGGTCGGGATCTACATCAGTCAGCTGAATCCAAATGAGCAGGATTGGAGAAGGAACCTACCCTTCCGGTTCTCGATAATATACTTCTTAGTATCAGCAATGTTCTGATCGAACTCAGAACTCAACTCATGCTGATAAAGCTGAACCCGCTCGTTCCACTTGGCTGCACCATGCAGCGCCGCCTTGGCCACATGGAATCGAGACACCCTGTTCGCCAGCATCATGTCGAAGGGCGTGGTGGTGCTCCCTTCTTCCATATATCCATTGATAGTTGCGCGCTCCAGGTTCGGCCGAACAACAGACCCTCCAACTCTGATGAATAGCCGTGGTAGTTGAAATGTATGTCCTTGTCACTGGTGAACAAGTTCTCAAAGTCTTCGTTCGACAGAGCATGTGGGTGGGCTCCTGCGTTCTCGAGGATCATCAGATCCGTCACGTTGACCACCCGCACACGTAATTTGGGGATCTTGCTACGGAGGATAGCTGCCGCATAGATTACTTCAAACATCACCTCGACGCCAATCCCGACAAGGACCACGTCCGGTTGGAGGCCGCCCTCTGTGCTGCAGAATTTCCAGACCGACGCACCGGCGCGACAATGGTTTTCGGCCTCGTCGGGTGACAAATACACCGGGGTTGGCTGCTTCGATCCAACCATGAGGTTGACGTAGTTCTTTGACTTCAGGCAGTGGTGGAGTGTTGTCAGAAAACTGTTGGCGTCTGGGGGTAGGTAGACGCGAGCGGCTGTGGGCTTCAATTTGAGCACTGCGCCGATAAAAGACGGGTTCTGGTGGGAGAATCCGTTGTGCTCTTGTCGGGTCCAAGTACTGGTTTCGATATAGTTAATGCTACTCACGCCTTGGTGCCATGATGTCTCCTGGGCCTGTTTTCTTGGTTAGTTGCGTTGCCTTCTCTTTTTATAAATTGCTCTTTAGGACGCAAGAATACATACCATTTTCATAAACTTGGCATATTGCACCATCATAGTGTGAACAATACCGAGGAAGCTTTCATACGACGGGAAAATACCAATGCGACCAGTCAGGGTGTAGCCCTGCATGAAACCCTGGCACAGATGCTCGCTCAGGACCTCAATGACACGGCCACCTTTGGCGTTGGAGTATTCGTCCCATTGGAAGTTCCGACCCGTATGCGCCAAGGCAGCATCGAGCTTGTTGCTTTCCAGTTCGTCAGGAGAGAAGAGTCGGATACCGTGAGGATTTTGCACAAAAGATTGGTCGATCAGTTTTCCGATTGCCTTCATGGCACTTTCTTGCTCGCCCTTCTTCACGCCGAATTGTCTCCAGTCTGGAAGATTCGGGGTCACATATCCCTTGTAGACTTCAAATCGCTGTCCGAGCTTCTTCGAATCGTCCGATGGGATGATGGATTTAACCTCATCAATAACATCGCCATTTTCCGTAAATAGCTCCTGGGGCTTGTATTTCGCGAGCCACTGCTGCAGAGCCTGGAGCTCCTCCTTGTCTGTCGCAGCCTTGGGCAGAGGCACCTGGTGGGAGTGGAACGAGCCTTCGATGAAATTGCCATGGAGTTTCTTCGGTCCTGACCAGCCCTTGGGTGTGCGTAGAATGATAATGGGCCATCTGGGTTTCATGATTGGCTTGCCCGAGCGTGCCGCACTCTGGATATTATGGATCTCATCAACCGCCCAGCGCATGGCGCAGTGGAGGTCCGTGTCGATATCGTTCAGATCCTCGACGATGCAGACCTGGTATCCGTATCCAGTGAAGAGAGCAGTCAACTCTTTGTTATCCATACAGCCAAAGATAGTCCTTTCGCTGATCTTGAACCCATTCACATGCAAAATGGGGAGCACGGCACCCGATTCTGCAGGGTCAATATACTTGATTGCATGCCATGAGCTATTTTCTGATCAGCAATGTCAACGGGCAAGCGTGGCATGGGGAAGATAAACTCACGTAGCTGTTGGCCCAGTCTCTGCCTCACCATCGCCCACCACGCAGGTGACAATGAGATCCGGGTTGTCCATAACTGCACCGAAAGAAACAGCCAGAGCATATCCCAGCTCGCCTCCTTCGTGGATTGCACCGGGAGTCTCAGCGTTGATATGACTGAGAACGTCAGCATTACACTCAAAACGAAATCATGTTTCGTGATACATGACACCAACCTTGGCAGCCCAGCAGACGTGCTGAAGGTCGAGATGAGCTGGTGCAGACCATCCTTGTCGTTCGCGTATTGAGGATAGAAATGGCCCAAAGACCCTTCCAACCACAGGCAAGACAGAATGCCGGGCGCACCGTGTCCCGGGCCAACAACGAATATCATATTAAGGTCAAAGTTCTTGACCATGTAATTCAGATGGGAGTAAACCAGAATTAACCCAGGGCATGTGCCCCAATGACCTTAAAAAGACGCATTAGCGACAGGACCTCGCCAGTCACAGTGCGGGAAAATGGCCTACCTAGCAATCTAGGTTTGATATCTTCATGCTTCAAGTCTCGTTTCAACAGCACATTGTCCTGCAGAAATATCATTGCTGTCCAGCTTGTCAGCCATCTGTGGGTTGTCATAATGGCGTGCGATTTCCCTACCCGCAGCGATATAAGCCGCTGCCCGGCGGAACTTATAGAGCGCATCACAGGCCGGTTGCTCCAGCGTTGTTTTCTGGAGCTTGACCTGCAGCTGTTCAATTGAGTCCGGAAGATTCGAAGGTACCGGGGGAGGGTTAGGTCTGTCGATGATTTCTCCGGGCATTGTGGATGCGATTCTTGACGGGTTACAGTGATAGAACAATTGACGATCAATATCCAAAGATCAACAGAACCGCATGGGAGAATCGGCGCTTATATAGACTTTCGAGAAGTATCTAGCTGAGATCTGTGGTCAAGCTGTTGAAATACGTCCAGCTTATTCGGTCCAGACGCTAGTTAACGTCACGATGAAGATGAGGCTGACATCATACATACTACAAACCAGAAAGCTTTAATTTCCCCACCGATCTAGATACGAATAAAGGATCTTATGTTGCTATTTTGTTGCTATTTTGATAACAATTATTATACTCTGTAATACAGTATATCTAAGTGTCTCTATTTGCCAGCATGCCTGCACCAAAGTTCATCCTCTCCGTCAACGCCGGCTCCTCCTCCGTGAAAATCACCTTCTATACTTTCGAGCTACCGCCGAGGACGATTGCCGATGCGCAGGTCTCCGGGATAACCGCGCCTCCTCCAGCACTCAAATATAGCAAAGGCAGCAAGGCGCACAAAGAGGAGCTGAAGGAGGAATTGAGCACGCCGCAGGACGCATTCAAGTACCTGCTCAAGCGCTGCTTTACCGATCCGGAATTGTCGGAAGTCGCCAGCAGCGATGACATCGCGTATATCTGCCACCGGGTTGTGCATGGAGGCGATTACGGCGAGACTGTGGAAATCAATGATGAGACCTACCACCATCTGAAAGGGATCGAGGATTTGGCGCCATTGTAGGTATCAGACTCGGAAGAGGGGGCGGGATCCTCTTGGCTAACGCATGCAGACACAACTTCTCTGCTTTGGAGATCATCCGCACATGCCGCGAAGAGCTCCCCAGTGTCAAGAGCATCACCTACTTCGATACCGCATTCCACCAGACACTCCCCGAACACGTCAGGACCTACCCGATCGACCAAGCAGTGGCCAAGTCACATGGACTGCGGAAGTACGGATTCCACGGAATCAGCTATTCCTTTATCCTCCGTTCTGTCTCTCAGTTCCTCGGGAAGCCGCAAGACCAGACCAATTTGATTGTAATGCATATTGGGAGCGGCGCTTCGATTTGTGCCATAAAGGAAGGGAAATCGATTGATACATCGTGAGTAGTTGACGCGAATTGGTTAGGCGATAGCTAACGGGTTGTCAGAATGGGCCTTACGCCCTTGGCGGGGTTACCGGGCGCGACGCGAAGTGGCTCGATTGATCCATCGTGAGTGATAGCTACCGTTATGACGCGAAACGCCAGGCTAATGATGTATTCACAACTAGGCTGGTATTCCACTATACCAATGAAGCAGGAAAATTGAGCCCTGGCAGCACCAAGGAGATGCATATTAGCATGGTGAGTTTTGTCCGCCAGAGTCATCCTCCAGAAGGAGAAACAAGGTCGCATTGGCTAAGCTGTTTTGCGTATAGGCCGAAGAAATCCTCAACAAGAAATCAGGCTGGAAAATCCTCACAGGCACAACCGACTTTTCCCAGATCGCAGTTGAAAACCCACCCTCTCACGACCACAAACTAGCCTTCGACATCTTCACAGACCGCATCCTCGGATTCATCGGGAACTATTACGTCAAACTAGGAGGCAAGGTAGACGGGCTCGTATTCGCTGGTGGTATTGGCGAGAAGAGTGCCTTGCTACGGAAGAGACTGGTCGAGCAAAGCCACTGTCTGGGCTTTGCCCTTGATGAATCTGCAAATAGCCAAAAGCCGAAGGACGATCAGACGGTGATGGATATCTCCAAGGATCCGAACCGGGATCATCGGGTGTTAGTTTGTCAGACAAACGAGCAGGTATGTTCCGTCGTCTCGTGGCCCTGTCTTGTCCGGCTGTGATTATGTGCTAATTGGTGTAGTTTGAGATGGCGTATAACTGCAGTCTTACCAGGAGGGGGCAGAACTAGGCTTATTAGATACTTGGCCAGTCTTCGTTGGACATGTGCAATAATGTGCTGTCTGTATTGAGGCTGTGTACGGAGTACAAGCTGCTTAATTAATGGCATCGTGTTAAATTGTGGCAGTTCTCTGTTGGCCCCATAAAGGATACATGTTCTACCCTTCAGGATGGTACCAATACATATCCCGTATTTGGGATCTAGGGCATGATATCCATCGTGCTTCCAATCCAACATAGAGAACCGAACCCGTACGTGTCAAAGTGGGATCTTGGGTTCCTGCATGCAGTAGTCCAACGTCAAACTTCAAACTGTCAACCCCGTTGCCCTATGTTTGCAAGCTTTCATATAGCACTCTACTCCGTACAGGTGTGACGGAAAGGATAAAGCAAACGCCCCTCACCCCTGATGATCCGGCTGACGCTCGAGTTTCAGAACTTGTAGAGCATAACTAGTATAACAATGCTCCTCTGTAATCAATCACGGAATCTACTCCGGAGTACTGTCAAACTGCCCCCAGGAATCCTTTGCATAGCCTTGCCCTAATCCACGGTCAGCATAAAAATCCCTCCGGAGACATCCTTTAGAAAGCCGCGCTAATCCCGATCAAGCAGAGTTTGCGACACTCAAAACCGCCGGTCCACACTTCCCCAATGCGCCAATCAAAGGCCCGGGTTTAGCCGAATTTCAGACTCGAAGCGAACGCCGTGCCTTTTGCCAGTGTTTTTTCTTGCTTTCGTTGGCGTTGTGTTTATCAGGATCCTTCGATGGAGCCCCCATCTGACACTTAAAACGTCTGCCTATGGGCAGGAAATAGCTACTTGTACTCTGTACTCCGGAGGAATTACCCCGTATATATAATATATAATATTAGTCCCTTCCCATCTGTTCCATCTGCTATTGTCCGTCGTCCGTGTGTTTTGCCCTACGGACTTAGTACTCCATCCCCGCCCAAATGTCCGACCAAGCCCTAACCCCCGAACAAGCCTTCCAACAGCAGCTCAAAATCGGCTGCCATGCGTACATCGACGGCTTCAAATCCGGGTACGGGTACGTGCCGTCGTTGCCGGCGGGCATTGTCTTCCTAGTCCTCTTTGGGCTTTCGTTCCTCGTGCATACCGTGCAGGCGGTTTGGAAGAGGTCGTGGTGGACTTTGCTGTTTAGTGTCGGGTGCATCAGTATGTCTGCCTTGTAATATACGGGATCCTATTAGGCAAAGCTAACGATCGCAGCGGAAATCATTGGCTGGGCTGGCCGGACTTGGTCCTCGCAATGTCCATACAATGCAAATGCATTCCTGATGCAAATCGCAACCTTGATTATCGGTAACTAATAACCCCACGCACTCCAGTACTCTACAGAAGAAACAAGAAACAGGGCTAACGGAGCAATGGCAAGCACCCACCTTCTTCACAGCCGGAATCTACGTCCTCCTGGGCTGCTTCATCAACATTCTCGGCCGCGAATCCTCTATCCTCCGACCTAGCCTGTACCTCTGGATCTTCTGCACCTGCGACGTGATCTCGCTGGTCGTGCAAGCCATCGGCGGCGGCATGGCATCCGCCGAAACCAACCAGATTGGCGGCAACACCGACCCGGGCACCTACACCATGGTCGCGGGCATCGTGTTCCAGCTGTTCTCGATTACTATCTTCATGGCGTGTGCGGCAGATTTCGTGCGGCGGACGGTGTCGAGAGGGCTTCTGGCGCGCCAGGAGAAATTGACGGGATCGTCGACGATCGTGCTCTTCGCGGCCATGATTTTCTCGGTTTTATGCGTTTATGCCCGCAGTATTTATCGGACGATTGAACTCGCGCAGGGTTGGAGTGGGTATTTGATTACCACGGAGAGGTACTTTCTGGCGCTGGATGGCGCTATGATGGTGGCTGCTGTCGTGGTGTTCAATGTCTTTCACCCTGCCTGGTTGTTACCCAGCGGGTCTGCTGGGAATGGCGCGTATAAGGAATATCCCAGAAAGAGTCGGTCGGAGGATGAGGCTGAGTTGCGCTGATTCTCTCTTTTTGGCTCTGCTCCGTTTGGCTTTTCTTTGCTCATTTTAGATACCAGATCTCTTTCAGCAATATAGAGTAATAGAATTACTACTGTCTAATTCCAGCAAACCTAACACCAGGCAACAGTTGAATCCCCGTACAAAAAAAAAAGAAAAATCCACCCTGCAAAACTGGACTTTTACCGCTTAAACCCCATCAACACTTTCTATCCACCCGTACACCAACGCCGTCACCAACGTTGCGAAGGACCAGATAGCCCCCCAAGCAGACGCACCTTGCACATCAACACCCTGTACCGTCCCCACGAGCTGGACAGTAGTCCCCAGAACCATCATTGCAGCCAGAGTAAGCGCCCGCTGGATCAATACCCGCCTCTTCACGGTCAACGCTCCCCACGTCCGACGATAAATCGCACAGGCATAGTTCTTGATCTTCCATCCACCGGAAGGCTGATGCTTGTCGGGACTGGATACAGAGCTAGAGCCAGAGCCATCCTGTGCACCAGCCGAGCTCACAAAAAGGAATTGCTTCGCTGCCCAACCAGGCAAGAGATGCCATAAGAAGATTATCGGCACACACCGCGGGCCAGTATGCGTCAGGCTGATGTTCGGGATATCCTCGAAGTGCACGACCAGGTGCGCCGGGAGCCAGGTCACGAAGCTAACGTACAACGTGACAGTGAAAATTGACGTCGCCACAATGGTGGTGTAAATGGCCGTGGGATAGTCTTGGAGGATACTGCGGTTCGACGTTTTATTGAACGGCACGCGATCTGGATTGTAGATATATGACAAGCCGCGGAAGAAACTGAAGGTTATATTCGGCGAGAATACCGCGATAAGGTACGTAACTAGAACCGCCGTGGGGCGTATGTTGTAAAACATAGAGAGCAACATAAACGTTGGATAGTGGATGAGGGACATAAAAAGGTATACACCGTGTGCTATTATATTCCGTCAGCTTGCAGCCCCTCGCGAGGATGAATAAGGAAAAGGGATCGTTACCATCGTATCCCGACAACCAAGCCAAACCAATCTCGACAGCCCTCCACGCGACTAAGCCGCCCACTTCCCACCCTGAATCTAGCTGTTTACCCACAGTCCGAAGCTCGTCGTGATGAAGAGGAGACGTGAGAGCAAGCAGTCCAGAGCTGATACCCAAGCTGCTCAACACAACCAGCAGAAACATCACTGGTGAAGGAATCTGCGCTCTCGGGAAGATCTGCTGGGTTGAGTCCTTGACAGGTTGCGAGGCGCCGGTGGCGGGCAACTTGGTGTTCGTCTTTTCAGATGACATATTTGATTAGTTTCAAGAAACTTTGTCTACTTGCACTTGTTGTTGAGTACAGTAAATAATCTGTCAGAAAGAACGTTAGAGCAGGAAGGAGCTCAAAAGGTGGTGATAAAGCTGCCGGCGGGCGGTGACCAAACGGTGATGTCACTCCGTTCAGCAATCTTGAAAGGGAAAAAACCATGTATGGATGGCGATGATATACAGGAATTTGTACAAGAGAATAAAATAATACGTAGCAGGTATCTCTATAAACATAAACAAGAAAATTGCCATACTGTTCAGCCAGAGTCATCCTCGTCCTTCTCCTGCTCCAATACAGAGAACTCAACTGTCCCGTTATCACGGCCCTTGTAATCCTTCATGGCAATTTTGTATTTGCCTTGGTCCCACAGGTCCTTAATGGTCAGCTCGCGTGTCCGTCCCAGGCTCTCAATATCACCGATCCGGTCCAAGGTGCCCTGGAGGTGTTTGTCGAATCCTTCCCACGAACAGATCTCTCGGAACGCATGCTGCATGGGCACGGAATCGGCTCGAACCATAGCACGCGAATCGATGGTGAAAAGGTTGTCATGGTCGTAGCTTTGGATGAAGTCGGCTCGGGTCATGACCTCCCGAGCTTTGTGTAGTGGGATCTCAGGGAGAATATGACCGATTTTCGGGTCATATGTTCTGTCCATCTCCTTTTCTTGATCGACCAGTGCTTTGGCCAAGACCATTGCAGCGGACTGTGGTCATGTTAGTAGTGGACATGGCACGAATAAAGATGAACCAGAGTAGTCGGATCTTACAGCATGCTTCTGTTCGTCCATCACGTCGTCATCCATCTCTGCTCCGAGAATCCAGCATTTGTTGAGGAACCATGTCTTCTCTGCCTGGCAGATGTTATCGCAAAGTCGATGCATGTTTTCGGCTTTCGCAACCCGGTTCAAGTACGACAGTCGTCCCCCGACTTTATCATAGATGGATTCGAGAGCTTCGTATGGCGGCTCCTCGGAAAAGTACTGCTTGCGATAGTTCCTCAACGCTGCTATTGCTTTGTCCTTGGGTAGGTCGGACACTGGAATGACCTCCATCCGTGCTGCGTAGCGTTTCAAACGTTCATATACCCAGTAGTCATCGCTGTTGAATACTTTTCGTTTCATGCCATATCAGAGTCCATCCTTAGCACGCGTATGATTGGGGGGGAACATTTACCTGTCGTGACCAAGCCGCTGGCAGCCCACTGCTCTGCCCTTTGTTGGATCATTTCAAGGAGATCCTGACCATCATGATCATCTCTGACCAGGTGGGCGTTGTTGATCACCATTACCAACGGCATTTTCCCAGTACTTCGCCTGCTCACTGCCACCTTTTCCAACTTGTTGAAGGCACGTTCGATGTCCAAGAGAGGAGTGGTATCCCGGGGACCTCGAATGCTGAACAAACTGCCAATATAGCTAGAAGGTCTTGTTAGCAATCCATTTTCAAAAAGGCCAAATACATTGTATATTTTGGATTCGCTTACTCCTCATGAAATTCAAAGTCCAATGCCTTCCCCAGTCGAATTCGGAAGATCTCGAGATCGGCGTGCGCTTCAAACATAGCGACAGCATCGCCATTGATCTTACGCATGGATTCCAAGATCATTGACGACTTCCCGGTTCCCTTCTCTCCTATAATTAAATAATAGTGGCCTCGTTCCTGGCCTGATATGATCTTGTCCATTTTGGCCTGCTCATCACGGACAACCCAGTGTTCTTCATCAGTGAACTGGTGCACTCCATTATTCACTCCTGCGACCTCCAGCGCAGGATCTCCTGGCTGGAAGGCATTGTCTATCTTGTCCAATATGAGACGCTTGTAGTACATATGGTATGAGTACCCAGCCACGCTGGTTTTAGTCAGTATGGCGACCTCCGCAATTGACAAGGTAATTTGATGAATTCCGTATAAACATACCCTAGGATGGTAATGGATGCAGCAGCGGTCGCGGCCGCCTCAAGCATGCGCCAAAAGGTCGGTTTGAGACCATAATCGGGCCGGGCATCGTCTTTATCGTTGTCCTGGCCTTGGCTTTTGTCTATATCTCCCAAATCTTGCCGGCGACTCGTCTGGGAAAGCAGACGTTTTGAAAGGTGAAATGAAGGAGTAATATGTTTCGTTCTAAGTGGCCTATAGAGTCCCAACCTCGTATAAGAGACGAAAGACCGTTGAAAGATGCGATTTAACGCCATGTCTGTTTTAGTGGGGCTCTAGATGTTTACTAAAAGCCTAAAGATCCACGATCACGGCGTGCCAACGCAACTAATGCGGAAGATGGGCAGAAGAGAAGCGAAAAAAGAGAAGGGAAAAATAAAGAAAGAGTAAAAGAAGGACTGTACTCCGTAAAGAACTGGATAATAATAAACGATTATGGGTCCGCTATGCTGAAGAATCAAGCGTTGACACGTTTTCTCGGCTATCTCAAAGCCAGCAAAGATCAAATCAAGAGGCACTGCAGATCTCAGCAGATGGGAAGAAAGAAATGGCAGTGTAAATAATGAATGAGAGACAAGAAGAGAAGAATTGGCCCAATCGAGGGTCATTAGAGTGTCGAGAAGGTTGGCTGAAATGTATTTATACCCCGTGTCGCGATTTGTTTGCGCCACATATGGCCGGAGATTTGATGACCGGTGTGTGGCTTGGCATGGTGCACCGCCTCGTTGCAGAAGCAAGGAGTGCAGAATATGGGGATTAGCTTGCCGGACATGCAGATAGTGCAGGAACGTATGCGTATTGTTGTATTAGGGGTGTGGTATTGACATTGGTTTAGTATCAATTGGCTGGAATAAAGGCAGGTCATGTTGAGGTCACTTTCAATCTGCCGCCGACATACTCTAGCATATATATTCGGAGAACTGAATAGCTTCATTTCAAGATGAATCACCCGAATATCATTCAACTCTCTTAAACGTGCTCGACCCACAATGCCAACATATGCAAGCCGCCGTCTTCAATTTTCAGTTCCTCCTGACACCAGTGAATATCAATATCAGGTCAAGCAGCATTTTCATAATGTGTTTCACAAGGAAAACCAATTTTCGGTGGAAGAAACGGGTAGATCTCAATATATCATCTTCAATATTGACAAGCACCGTTCCCTCGAGGACTTTTCAGATGATATCGCCAATTAATTCCTAAATCCCAGGATCACAGCTGCTTCTAGTCAAGATGCTCACCAGAGCTCATGGGAGAGCCCATATGAACTTCCACGACTTGCTGAAAAGCAAACTTCTCTCAATGAATCTTCGCGAAGAGTTCCTCAGTCTAGGAAGGGCTGATGTCGAGACTAAGACTCACCAGAAAGAGCCTGACCAGTCATACTTACCCTCACATCTCCCGCCTGGCCGTACTAACAAATGGCCATGTGCTGTCAGTACACTTGCCCTAACTACCCTCTTGAGGTATGGAGCATACATCCAGGGCTGCGGGTATGTCACGTGCGGGGCCGGCGAGGGCTCTGGATCTGTACTATTCTTTACGCCAGCAGCTCTGTATATCATTAGTCCATCCCATTGATCTGCCCACTGGCTTCAACGCCTTCATCATCATCATCATCTCCTCCATTATACGTATTCCCTATACCAACTATACCTACGGCCAACGTCATGTGGAGTTCCCATCGCCCCGAGCTGTTCCGAGGGTATGCCGCCAATCCGAAATTTTCGCTCCCCGGACAATCAATTCAGACCCGTTCAAGAAATTATTATTATTCCTGAGTCTGTGGGCTCAACTTCCTCTCCTCCCTCTACCGTTATCTCTCTCCTCTCGATCCTCTTTTCCTCTCCTCAACCCTATAACCTAACGATCTCTGCCTAACGTCCTTTTTTCCGTCTGGGGTACGGGGTCGGGTTTTTGACCGGTACCTTACCTATTTCCACACAATCTTTTCTTTTTTCTTGCTTCCCACTTTCCTTCGGTATCTACTTTTTTTCAACTCTTCACCTTTCCTTGTTTGGTTAGATCTGCTGTTGTAGAACCAATTTTTTTACGAGCCTCTTGTCTTTTCAATTCTCCTTTGCCTCGATTCTGTCGACATATCAGTGGCAATGGCGCAGACCAATGGCGAGCACTCGAAAGGTACGAACCGAGCAGCGTGGATCTCTTGAGCTCTACCGGCCCGGGCCCGATGGTAATTCGGAGCTTAGGTTGAGCTACACGAAGGGATAGAAGGATGTGAAGCTATGGGACAGGCAGCTAACGCATTGAAATAGAGGCTCCCCCGGCCCAGTCGACTGAGCAGGTCACCAACGGAGACCACCCGGAGGGAGAACCGGAAGACGGTGGTATGTGTGGCCCACTACCTTCACCATTTACTTTTGATTCATGGCAATGGAGCTGACATATTTTTCTCTCATGCTAGGCCTTTTCCAGATCACCGTCAAGCTTCCTCATGACCCTTACAAGATCCAGGTGATGGTGGGTGTTAAAAGCAATGGAGCCATCAAAGACACAACCTAATCTATGTCCGTCTCGCTAGGTTTCCAGCCAGGAGCAGGTCCAGGATGTCCGCCAGTCGATTATTGAGTTGCCGGGCACATTCCAGTACACTTGTTTCCATTTGGAGTTCAACGGCAAGCGTATCAATGATTTCGTCGAGTTGTCCGAGGTTCCGGAGCTGAAGGCCGATTCCGAGGTGGCCCTGGTGGAGGACCCGTACACCGAGAAGGAGGCTCGGATGCATGTCGTTAGAATGCGCGAGCTGGTGGGAGCCGCTGGTGATCGTATCGACAACATCCAGGGTATCAACGCCGGCCTGTCCCTGCACGATGCCATCTCCGAGGAAGCTGCTGCTGCCGCAGAAAAGGATCACGCCTTGTCCAAGTACGACATCGCCGGTTCCTCATCTTTGAAGACCATCCTCCCCAGAGCAGAAACCCCTCTACCCAAGACTGTCAAGTCTATCGCGCTATCTCCCTGGAATTCTCCCCCCTACCATCTTCGTCAGAAGGGCCACCTGCTCTACCTCCAGGTCACGACCAACGAGGGCGAGCAGTTCCAGGTGACGTCCCACGTCTCTGGTTTCTTTGTGAACAAGTGCTCGAACGCCAAGTTCGACCCGTTCCCCAAGACCACGCCCAAAAAGGGTAGCGCTCATTCGCTGCTCACCTTGATCTCTCAGCTGTCGCCTTCGTTCGAGTCCGCTTTCCAGGAACTCCAGGAGGCCAACAACAAGCGAGACCTCTTGACCACCTTCCCCTTTCAGAACGCCATCCCGAACAGCCCATGGCTTGTGGCCCCCCCGTCTGCGAGCGTGAATGCTCATCAGCCAGACATCACTCGTTCGCAGGAGAACTATCTCATCGCTGGTGTGGACAATGCAGAGACCCTCCGTGACTGGAACGAGGAATTCCAAACAACGCGGGAGCTCCCACGCGATACCGTCCAGGATCGTGTCTTCAGAGAGCGTCTGACTTCGAAGCTATTCGCCGATTACAACGAAGCCGCGGCCCGTGGTGCTGTCCTGGTTGCCAGGGGTGAAGTGCCACCGCTCAACCCGACAGAGGACCGTGATGCTCAGATCTTCGTCTATAACAACATCTTTTACTCCTTCGGTGCAGACGGCGTTGGCACCTTCACCTCCGAGGGCGGCGACGAAGCCGCCCGTGTGGCAGTCGGCAAGGACGTTCTGGGTATCAAGGCAGTGAATCAGCTTGACATCAATGGCCTGTTCACTCCGGGAACTGTGGTCGTTGACTACATGGGTAAGCGAATTGTTGGCCAGAGTATCGTCCCTGGTATCTTCAAGCAGCGGGAGCCCGGTGAGCACCAGATCGACTATGGCGGTGTGGAAGGTAAGGATGTTGTCGCGACACACCCCGATTTTGTGCCCGTCTTTGAGAAACTGTCCAAGGCCCTCCGCATCAAGAAGCACCCTGTTTGGGACCAGGAGGACAAGCGCCACGAGCTCGAAGGCAGCGTCGAAACCAAGGGTCTCCTGGGAACCGACGGTCGGAAGTACGTGCTCGATCTGTACCGCGTGACTCCGCTGGATGTCATGTGGCAGGAGGAACAGGGTAGTGATGCCTATCCTCACCGGATGTCTGTTCTGAGACTGGAACTCGTCGAGTCGTACTGGAGACATAGGATGAGCCAATATGTCAAGGAGGAAGTCGAGAAGCGTCGTAAGGCCAAGGCCGAAGAAAAGGAAGCGTCGAAGGGCAAGGAGTCCGAATCCAAGGAAGATGGAGAGAAGACCGAGGAACAGCCGGATCAAGAACGTGTTGACCTCTCAGGTTTCAACTTCGCCCTCAACACTGATGTCTGCAGCGGTCAGGTCCCCCAGACCGCCGAAGAGAAGGAGGAGTGGGCCCGTGATGAAAAGGAGGTCCGTGACACCTGCGACTACCTGCGCTCCAAGGTCATTCCGGAGCTCATCCAGGACCTTCACGATGGCGACGTCGGCTTCCCGATGGACGGACAGTCTCTGAGCCAACTGCTGCACAAGCGCGGTGTTAACATCCGCTACCTGGGAAAGGTGGCACAGCTGTCCAAAGAAAGGGGATCTCGTTTGACCGCCCTTACCACCTTGCTTGTTCAGGAGATGGTCGCGCGTGGCTTCAAGCACGTCGCGAACCAGTACCTCCGTAACGTGCCTGCACCCTTCGTCGGTTCATGCGCTTCCCATCTGCTGAACTGTCTCCTGGGCACAGAGGTGAACTCCAGCCCGCGCGCAGACATTGACGAGTCGCTGCGGGAGATCTACCCTGAGGGAGACTTCTCTTTCGAGAAGGTCAACCCGACCACCCTCAGGGCTGATATCGAGAAGCAGGTGAAGATCCGATACCGCTTCACCTTGGAGTCTGGCTGGTTCAGCTCCCTGAGACACCTCCAGCTCCTGCGTGATATCTCCATCAAGCTTGGTCTCCAGCTGGGTGCTCGTGACTATACTTTTACCAAGGCCCAGTTGCCCGCTCGGGTGCCGGCTCCGGCGACCAACGGTGCCACCGCTGGTCAGGATGACAGCAAGGGCAAGAAGAAGAAGAAGGGTGGTGACTCGGGCAGTAACGCTGCAAACCGTCCCGCAGCGGAGGATAAGCCCTCTGTTACGTTTGTGCCGGATGACATCCTCAACGTCGTGCCTATGGTTAAGGATGCTTCTCCTCGAAGCTCGCTCGCGGAAGAGGCCTTGGAGGCCGGCCGCATTTCTCTCATGCAAAACCAGAAGCAGCTGGGCCAGGAGCTCATCCTGGAATCCCTGTCGCTGCATGAGCAGATCTACGGTATCCTGCACGCTGAAGTCGCCAAGCTCTACCATCAGCTGTCCATGCTGTACTACCAGATGGACGAGAAAGAAGCTGCCGTCGAGTTGGCTCGCAAAGCAGTCATCGTCACGGAGCGCACGTTGGGTGTTGACTCTGCCGACACGATCCTGGCCTACCTCAACCTCAGTCTTTTCGAGCACGCGTCTGGTAACACCAAGACGGCTCTAGCCTACGTCAGACATGCGATGGATCTGTGGAAGATCATCTACGGCTCGAACCACCCGGACTCGATCACCACCATGAACAACGCTGCTGTGATGCTCCAGCATCTTAAGCAATACTCGGACTCTCGCAAGTGGTTTGATGCGTCGCTTGTCGTCTGCGAGGACCTCTTCGGCAAGCAGTCCATCAACACTGCGACCATCCTTTTCCAGCTGGCCCAAGCCCTGGCTCTGGATCAGGATTCCAAGGGCGCGGTGGGCAAGATGCGTGAGGCATACAACATCTTCCTCAGCCAGCTGGGCCCCAACGACCGGAACACCAAAGAGGCCGAGACATGGCTGGAGCAGCTCACCCAGAATGCTGTTTCGATCGCGAAGCACGCCAAGGATATCCAGTCTCGTCGTCTGCGCCGGATCAACTTGGGTTCTCGCGTAGGTAATCTGGGAACCATGCTTCAACCCCAGGTTGGTCAGTCTGCTTCTGAGACTGCTGGCAACGGCCCTAATGGCTCCGGAATGGACTCGCGAAGCGTGGATGAGCTGCTCAAGTTCATCGAAGGAGGTGATGCCGGTGCATCCCGGAATAAGCAGAAGAAGCGTGCTGCCGCTAGCAACCCTAAGCTTCGGGGCTCGAAAAAGTCTTCTGCTGAGTAATCAAAGGGGGGAAAACAAAAAGGGAAGAGTTTAAGTTTCACGAAAAAAAGGAATTCAGTTACGTTTGACGATGATTCTGTTGGAGCGATGATTTGACGCAAGAAAAGAAAAAGAAAATCACGCAACGAAAAGAACCTGGGAGTCATTATTTCAATTTTCATTCCTTTCGAATCAGTATATTAGTCGGTCTATGTTTGGATCGTTCCTGTTGATGTTCATGCTCAGAAGGCCGTCTTGCAAAGCCCGGCGGCGAGCAGGAGATTTCTTGTTTGTATTGTAGATGACAACTCTCTACTCACTCTGCTGCTATATCTGGCGACTACGATTTTCTCGTCTTTGGATGACTTTTTTTTTTCTGATCATTTGTTTTCTTTCTCAGTGGCATCATTTGTTGATCATGACAGGCAGTGCATAGCAAGGTTGGGTGATTTCTCTTTGGTACAAAGTACTTAGGTATATGCTCTATGTATACTATATACGGTGGGTGACAATCTAGATATGCATATATGGAGTATAAAGTATAATGAGACTATGCACCCATTCACTTGTATGTATGCACGTATATGGAATTGATTTTCTAGAGCCACTGGAATTTTCCCTTTCTGGATGCCACCATTTCTGTGAGGGCGCTCAGGGCCTTGCTCAGTGAGTATTTTCTGTAATGGCTGAGTACTCAGTGAGCACCCAGGGCCTACTCAGAGCACACTCAGGTTCAGCGAGTCATTGGGCTATCTCAGCCGTTGTCCCTGTGGGGCGAGTTACTCCATATTAGCCGTGTTGAGGTTGTCAACCCACTATTCAATGGGTTCCGGGGGACACGCAGGAGCAGAAGGAAATGAAAAAGCAGACCAGGTAGCAAAACAAGCAGCTGGCAAGCCTCCAGGAAAGGGTTCAAAAGAGATCTCTCTGGCTTTTGCCTGTAGAACCCAAACAGAAGCCATTACAGCACAAAGGCAAAGATGGCTCACTGAGGAGCTTGGACAATGATCCCAACAAGATCAATGAATGTACAGGCCACAGAAGAACTGGCAGCTTGACCCTACAGCTGCAGTGGCTCCCAAGCACCTGGAAAGCCAGTATTTTCAACTGAAGTCAGGACACGCAGCTATAGGAGCACACCTACACCGGGTCCGGGTCCGGGTCCAGGAGGATGCAACCTGTAAAGGATGCGGCGCATCAAGGGAGACAACACACCATCTGCTCTTTGAATGCCGGAAATGGCAACACCAGCGAAACAAGCTCTACAGGGATCTGAAGCTGAATGGGGTCATGAGACCCAACGCTGCAGAGGAGCACCCACAAGGACGACTTCTAGGGAGCCCAAAGCAACTAGGGCACTGCTACAATTCCTAGCCAACACCTGCGTAGCTCTACCTCAGGGATATCTACAACGGGCGGTGGAAAGAGCCCGAAAAGACAAGGAATGGGGACTGGAAGCATTGGCGGAGGCAGTTAGAACAGGAGAAGGGTAGCAGGGAGGGTAGCCTAAGCTGAATCCCCGCTTAGGCCACACCCACACTTCTCTGAAACAAGCAGAGAGCACTCTGCTCGAAAGCCCTGCACATACAGGCGGCTTGGGGCGAGAAACAGGGCCAGAAAGATTATAGAAGGGGGCTAGCGCCTCGGGAACCTATAGGGACAAGAGACTGTAGAATAGCTGTTGGCCTCGAGTCCGTGAATTATGGTCTGTCATAGCTCTAGGGCTCTGTATGGACAATAAACTTGATTAAATAAATAAATAAATAACATCTGGTCTCAAATGCGGCAAGCACACCAAGCCGTTGATTTGACTGAGCCAGATCAGAATCGAAGGAATACATACACGTAAGTACTATACTAATATTTAGCGGGCACTATTTATGTGCTTGGAATGTGCGTGCTAAGTCTTTCTAGATTTTATTATTCAGTTATGAGTCGTTTTGAATGCCAAGAAGGATGTCTACAACTGTTAAGGGCTAAGCCCGCAGTGCTAATGACTAGCTATCATACAAGAGATTTCATTGAAGAAGAGAAGAAACAGGATGTCCGATCAGCTTTTTATATACAAAAGTACGTTATGCAGGGTAGGTAGACAGGTAACCACTCCGATCATTCCTCCGAATAACATATCGTTTATTCTACAGGCGCAGCCTGTGACAACAACAACTTGATACCTGTAGTCCAGGCGTTCAATACCATCGGGAACCAGTAAGTGCTTGTCGAGTACTAATCAAGCACATATCAGATACTCATCTGATATGTAATTCTCCGATTATATCTTGTTTGTGATTCAGGACGGCGCCTTATGAAGGAGGAGGCCCAATTGACTCCAATAGTTGCAGTAGAATCTTGTGTACGTTTGTGAAGTAAAATCTGTGCCATCTCACGCAAATATTGCGGTCGAATTGAAAAACCTCGTTTATCTGCATCTAGCAATTTCTCTTAATTTTATTCCACAAGGCTAAATTGGTCTGAGGGTTGTTACATATTTGCCTCATCGTCAGCCCAATTGCTATTTATCTCCCCAGTAACAAACATATTAAGGTCTTACCTCGCCATTATTTTTGAATTTTCTTGCAATCCTTCTTGCTTCTTAATCTTTACTATCATTGGAATCTGCTAAATATTCTGTCTATCTTCATATCTATCATCATGGTCTTGCTTAAATTGAGGTGCGATCCTGAAGACATCAAAGCCACCATTGCCGTCACTTTCTCCGCCTCTAATCTTTCTCTCTCCTCTGATCCTGTACTACGTCTTAAAATCCACCTCCGCATCCTTGAGTCGACACAGGATCAACCCATCACTATATGTACTAGTCACACAACATGTGCTCTTGAAGAAGACATGATATCTCAAGGTGTATTTGGGGGCGGGCTACTATCCACTTCAAATCCCAACAGACGCATCTCTCTGGGAATGCTCAGACCTCACTATCCCCGTTCCTCGGAATCACCTGTGAACCTCAGGGAATGTAACCTGGAGTGGGCTACAATTCCTACTACTGGAGAAGCAGAAGTGACACATGAACTTTCAATGTCTAGGCTTTTTGCCCACGCTGACACAGTAGAAGGAGGTGAGCTTGAGACTGGGGAGCGTTTCAAAATGCATATGAGTGACGGGTATATCGGAACATCATGGTGGTGCTGGGGTGATTTAGAAAGTGATCTCAAAACTAAACCCTTCCATGCATGGCAGAAGGGAATCAATTTTCTTGATGCTCCATTCCCTGCAGATCCGGACAACTGGGTGTTGGGTGAGGATCCATCTGAGTTGAAATTCGAGGATCGTTCGGGCTGGGTTGATTTCGAGGTTGTTGAATGATTCTTTTAGTATCTTTGAAGTCAATAATACTGCCTTATTCTGACTATAAGACATACGTAGTGAGAGTAGTAGTAGTAGTAGTAGTACTCCTCATTAATCCTGTCCTAGCTAGCTTTTGAATACATGCAGCCATGCAGGGTTGAGCCGTGAAACGCTGCGGTCAACACAGGCATTAGGTCACGGCAGTATTGCTGTGAGAAGAATGTAAAAGTAACAGACAACAATTCGAAATGAACATCTTCCTTGCGTTGATCTGCTCCCTTTCTTCCTTCATGCAGTTTCTCCCCCGAATCACCGAGGCCGAATCACTGATATAATCACTTGGCTTGCCTTTTCTTGTCCTCTCCGTTGTTTCATTGCGGCGCTGCTGCGGCTGCGCTTTTTGTGTATTTGCTGGTTTTTACTGGTGTTGCGTGACCTGGATCCGCTCTGCTCACCCTCGGCTCAGGCCCTGCTCAGTGGCCAACTCAGGGCGCTCAGAGCGTGCTCAGATCTACTCAGTGAGTGGGGTGTAAGCACCAAAACAGAAAGGGCAAGCCTTTGGGCTGTCTAGAAAATCAATCACATATGTACCTATACAAACTTGATTTTCTAGGACCACTGGATGCCACCACTTCTATGAGGGCGCTCAGGGCCTTGCTCAGTGAGTATTTTCTGTCATGGCTGAGTACTCAGTGAGCACCCAGGGCCTACTCAGGGCACACTTATGGTATTCTCAGTGACTTATGTGCACCCTGAGTTACTCACCTCTCTTTATTCTGTGCAAGTAGTTTTGATTCAGTGCCATTTTCACCAGCCCAAAATACCCACCCACACTCAATCCTGGAGCCCATATTGAATGACACAAGTCAAAATCTGATGGGCTTTAAATCTTACTGAGTGGTGAACTGCCTGGAACAAGCATACACATCTCTAGGCTGTAATAAACAAATTGCAATTAATGTTAGGACTAGGTTTCCACAATAAAAGGCAATTCTCTTACATCGCAATAGCAACACCCGTTCCTATGTCCAAGTTGTACCCATCTAACTGAATCTCAGCGCGCAGAAGTACTTATCGCAAACGCCTCCAATTTCGATATGCAGCTGATAAATGAGGTAATCACTCTAGCTGTGGAAGTCGCTGCGGGAGTAATTAAGAAGCAAGAGTATGTCGCATTTTTCCTGTATCAAGTGAACAGATCTGGGATTCGGTTGAAATTAAGTAGACGTCCTTATGTTAAACAAGCTGATTTCACGCGAAGAAAACCATGGATATGAAATACAGCTTTCACTCCTTTTAACATGGTATTTTTTGGCTTTCTCAGCCAAGTTCTTAATGCTGGAGACAATCTCCTCACCATGAGCGTATCGGCCAGCTGGCTTATCCTGCCTTGTCGAAGTGCCTACCTGAATGGCCAGATTCTCTTCTTTCACCCATCTGTGTCTCACGACTCTTTTTGTTCCTCGCCACCATGTTATCACCATTTTCCCTGGTCTATCGGAAAACGAGTCAGATAGTCATAGACACTGAAGCGCCCATAGGCCGCTAGCCAGGCTGCATATAACTTCCTCTACCAGAGGCAACCCGGCTTATTTCTCACATATAAGCCACAGAAGATTGCAACAAAACCTGGGTCAAATAGTATTTACTAGATGCAGCCCACTCTGGCAACAACCTCACCTTCTTTTAATGGGAACGAACCCCTTTACGCAGGCGCAACTGGTCAGTAACGGGCTACATTCCGGTTTCCGAGAGCCTAAGTAGGGATCGTTTCGACCAAATCACCCTTCAAAGTTAGGCAGGTGCTCAAAACAGTGATCTGCAATCAAAAGTTAGATAGGCTGTCCTGGGGGCTAGAGCATATCGAATAAAGTACCATTTCAATAAACATGTGAGCGATGTGGGATCTCAGCCAAAATCAATCTGTATACAAGGTTAATGAACTCTTCGAGGAAAGTGAGATCCAAGCATGTATGTGAGGGAGACCGGATAGTGTCTGCTCCTAAGATGGAATTTCTTCACATTAAACATTGAATAACAAAGTGGTATCCTTCTTTCATAATCTCATGTCATTAGGTCATACAGCGAAGGAAGCATTCATACAAATGTATCCTCAGCTCCCAACAGGATCAACGTAACAATACACATTAGACCTATAGAATATTAGTGTGAGCTACTTGGTATGAACGCGGGTTGCAATCATTGAACTCGCCTGTTCATCTCTAGCAGAGTACCGCAGACGCATGTCCATCTCCATCTCAAAACGTTCCTTGCCATACGGTTCATTGGACAATGTTTTGATCTGGTCAGTGCCAGGGGGGAAGTCTGTCTCAAAGACCGGCTCCCCGCTGCCACGCATGTTTGCCAACACACTTTGACGGAAGTGCCAGCGCAGAATCTCATCTGAGACGCTGCTGGGGTTGGTAGGGTCCCGGCAGGCCGGTTCAAGAATGCGCCCATCGATTCCGTCTTCATCCGGGGCAAAAGAAACAATCTTATAGCCGTCCTATATTGTGTCAGTATTCCCAGAAAAAAAAAAAACGGAGGTCCTCCAAGGGTACAAACGTCAGGGTTTATAGAAAAAAAGTACTGATCAAAAGCAGAATGCAGATCACGCTTCATCAACAGTCCGTTCTGAACAGAGTTGATTTTTGATATGCCTGTGGTTTCATTCATATTTGTGATCCACCTGGAGTATCCGAATTGGTTCCAAAGGTTTTCACTCTCCAGAGGGAATACATGGGCCGCTTCAAGTTTTGTCCATACTCCTGAGCTTGCAAGTAAGCCGCCTCGACCAGAGATCATGCACTTTCTGTCCCGTTCACGAATTCCATCACGAAAAGCACTTTCACGTCCTGAGATACTATAGCTGTATGTGCGAAAAAGCCACAGTTCATCGGTTACATTGATCGCATCTAGATTAAAAGTCAGTGACAATGTTGAGCTTACACGAGGACCTTACCTTCGCTGATGATCTCATAATCTCCTGGAAGAACTAGATCATTGCTGAGTGTCATGATATCTCCAGTACTTTGCTGCCTGATCGAGAAATTATCAATAGTAACCAACAGGATACCGCGCAGCATATTGTCTAAGTTCGCGTATGTGATCGAACCCGCCTGATGGACACCTCCGAGATAGTTCTGGGTAGCAGCATCATAGACATGCACATTACGCCATGCGTGGCGCGCTGATATGTAGCCGTGCGACATGTTGTCATTTATAGACAGAAGGGTCATGATGGGTAGGACCGTAGGAGAAATGGTGATGTTTAGACTAGGCCTCCGCCAGGATCGGAATAACAGAATTACCGGCAAGCTGGGTGTATCTATGGCGAACGATTTCTATGCTTAACAACAAAATTTGTATTTTACCAAGATTTCATTTTCACATTACTGATGCACTCATCATTAACTTACTGACACTGTTGGATTAGATTACCACTATCCTTTATGGGGTTCAGTTTTCGCCGAGTGTGGAGCGATAGGGAGCTTATATGTAGTCCATTGAGTGTTTGTATGTATATTGACTAGATATGGAAATGTATCCATCTCGTTTAGCTATCCGGCCATATTTAGGCCAGTTTCGCTCCTTATATAGAGAATCAGACTTCATTTAGCAAGTGATTGGACCATATAGCTCCAATCCACCCTCCTATCTTAGTTGACTACCTTCTTGGCTTCGGTCCATTTATCTTGATAAATTACATCGATCACACCATGGATCTGAGTACAGCATTGAACATGCCAACACTCAGTGATGATGATCAACCAATTCTTGACCCATCTATTAATTAACACATCACCAGTGAAGGCTCACTGTTATCACCCTGGGCAGGAAGAGTTTGTAATCATTGGCTCCACAACCTAGGTAGTGTCACATAGCTGGCTTGCTCCTGGGGAGTTTCAGGTTCCTAGGAGCCCTGGCCTGGATCCTAAGGCGGCCGATCCCGTTCTTGAGAGTTAGGAGCACGCTCCCCGGGCATAGGATGATCTCTGGAGCGAATTGAACCTTCATGGGAGCTTCGTTCACCCCCACTATCTCTGGGGAAAAGCTGGCAATGATGACCTCAATTGCCCGTTCCATTGATGCCATCATTGCTTTGTTGAGTGAGGGGTGGATACCGGTGGAACTAGCGCGGTGCATTTTATTGAGGTTCCTTTACTCAGGCTGCTCACCCTCGGCTCAGGCCCTGCTCAGTGATCAGCTCAGGGCGCTCAGAGCGTGCTCAGATCTACTCAGTGAGCGAGTGGTGAGCACCAAAATGGAAAGGGCAAGCCTTTGGGCTGTCTAGAAAATCAATTACATATGCAGTTCTAGTTATAAGTAGGGCTGAGTAAGTTGAGCACGGAGTATAAAAGCGGATGCCCCAGGCATACACACCTTACCGCATCGGGGATGTTTACATGAGCCTCTTGTTTTTCCTCCGCTTCCGAACTCTCCATCTCCATGTCATTCAGTAGTACATATCAAGGACTCCTCCAGCAGCATCTTAGGGCGCATTATTGCCCCGGGCCTTTTTCGATTTAGCTTGCATTGTATCCTTTTTGGGATCGTATTTTTTAGCATTCTACAGGTCTTTTTTTTTTGTCTTTTTCTTGTCAGCATTGGAATAGGTGATTTTTGGCGCGGTTGGTATAGCTAGGTTGGATCGTTGAAGATGGGGGATTGCTGAGGATAGATAGGTGAGTGATCCAATTCTGTGCACGAGAGATGATAATCAAGTCGAACTGACAATGTGTTTCCAGTGACGGACGAAAGAAAGAAAGAAAGAAAGCAATGGGCGACATACGACCAACCGCGAAATGGGCAAACCGCATGCTCCGCCCCCTAACATCAATCTACCACCGGCTCGAAAAGCACCAAGACAATATATGTATCCTGGCGAGCGCGAGCGCAAAACGCGCCGACGGGAGGTTGTCCACCGCCACCACCGCCGCCAAAGGCCCCGGACCCGAATACCGTTTCGATTCGAACAGCGAACCCGATGACCCAGCGTGGGTGCCAGGTCGGTCAGTGAAGCGCCGGATACGATACAGCTACTCGAGTCGGGGACAGCGCATTCGCGGGGGCAAACGGCGAAGTCGGTTGTCGATTCGCAGTCCGGAGGTGCAGAGGACGCTGCCGGGGGCGATTGAGATCGCTACGCCGTTGATAACGGGGCAGAAGGCGACGATGGAGGGGCCGGGGTTATTGTTGGAGGGAGCGGTGGTTCCGCGGCGGCGGTTATTTCGAGATGCTGCTGACGCGCCGGTCGCGGGGATGCGGTCGAGTCATGGTGGTATGGCTACTAACAGTTTTTATGCATTATACAATACACCGTGGAAGGAGGCTTTGGAGCGGTGCGGCGATGCAAAGCTTGTTGATATTGTGCGGGTTTTAGACACTCTGTTTTTGAAGTTCCTGCTGAATACCCGGGTACGGCAGCAGCAGCGGCAGCAACAACAGCAGCAGCAGGATCACGGGGCGCGTCCGCTGTTCTCCATGGCCGTCCGTCAACTGCCGGAGTTCATCGCAGAGGAGCAGATTATGCAACAAGAGGTTGGGAACCCGGACGAGGACATGTGCGATGCGTATTTCACCGAACTCGAGGCCCACTATGCACCCAGCGGCAACGGCTGGGCCCCGCTGTGCGAAGCCGTACGCGCCCAGGGCATCTATCTGGTGTCGGCGATGCTGCAGAAACCGTGCTTCACCAGATTAATGACCTGTCGACTTTTGGACCTGTGTCTGGTGCGCCAGGAATACGACGCGGTGGAGTCTCTGCTGTCCGCGGTTCTCAGCACTATAGATGAAACATACGGGTGTCCAACCGCGTTCGACTCCGTCCTGTTTTCGTCGTCCAGCAGCAGTAGTGACGGCGGCGATGACCCAGTGCAATTTCTGAATAGCTATTGGCTGCGGGTCCCCAGCCGTCGCTCCTTTGTTTTCAGGGAATTAGCGAAGCTCCTCCGTCGCGGGGCCCTTCCGGCAGAATGGATGGTGACTACGAGGTGGAAAAAGATAGTGAGTGGCGCGATTCAATCACTGTCGATGGGGGAGAATGACTCGGCCGCTGCAGCTCGTTTCCTCGAGGCCGTGCTCCTCACCGCTAGTAGCATCTTTCCGGGCTTGGATGAGGACATTGTGGCCAGTGGGGGGAGGAGGGTTCATTTCATGCATCTAGGGACAGTGTTTGGACGGGACCAGGGTCAATCTCCCTGCCCGATTCCAATCCAGGATGCACTCAGTAATCTTGCGTTGAGTTTGGTCACTGCATTATGTGGGATGCATCTCGCACGGTCCTGTGCTGCTGCTGTCCGTGGAGAAAACCAGGTGACCGGTATGCGAGTCAGGACGATCATGGGGTCCGTTGCTCTCGGTGTCCAACGAGAGATCAAGATGCGTTATCTATCAGGCGAGAATACTAAGACAAGGGTCCGGTCATCTCCAATCTACGACCTACGTCGCGGCAGCGTGCTGCTAGGCTCGTGTCTGCTTCAATGCAGTGGTGGTCACGCACCCACAGCAGCCAACATCGACACATTCTATCAATCTCTCTCCTCCCGGCCAGACATGATCAAAGACCTAGCCGTTTTGGCCTGCCAAGTCTTCTCCTGCGCGCAGCGCGTCCGGAAGACCGACCACGAGGATCGCTCAGGAACACCCGTCGACGTGCGCGCCCAGGTAGTACGGCTCGCCGAAATGAGCGACCAACGCAGTCTGGGTTCGTTTCTTGGCAAGATTGCCGCCGAGACTGCCATGCAGCTTGCGGACGCTACCGTGGATCCTGAGGATCATGTTTGGGCGGTGGAAGTACAGGAACGGGTATTACGGCGACAGCAGCAGCAGGAGATATCTGAGTCTCTGACAGGGAGTCTTGCTGGCTACGACGACGGCAGCAGCGGCAGCGAGAGCGACGACCATCCCGGTTTGTATCGCTGGGAAGAAAGTATCGAAGAATGGGTTGCGGCGACGCCTGTCTCCAAAACACGGACTACGATGGTGGTCGAACGGCCACGAGCCGTGGAGTGGACTATGACTAGTAGTAGTGCTGGTACATCCCCGAGCAGTAGGGCCAGCAGTACTAGCAGGTCGTCACGTGCCTCCACGCCCGAGGATGCTGCATCGAGCGTAACCTCGTCTGCGCCGTCCTGTGTGCCCGTAAAGCGACCGTATCCGGGGCTATCTTGGCCAGCGAAAAGACTCCGGACGGCATCTGGATCAGCATCAGCATCCTGGGGAGGGTCGCGTGCCACGTCAGAGACAACAAACACTACTGCATCTGAGGAGGAAGAGGAAGAGGAAGAAGAAGAAGAAGAAGAGGAAGAAAAAGATGACGATGATGATCACGATTACTGGCAAGACGACGACCAATCAGTGATCCGGTCCCAGCCCGAGTTTGAAGTGTTATCTCGTCAGCGAATGAGGTGTTCGTCGGAGATGCAGGAGCAGGAACTGGGTGGGGGGAATGCAGGAGTGGATAGCCAAAGGAAACCAACCCACGCACCGGTGGGGGGGACCAGAGGGGGCACCAGAGACGAGCATCTGCTAGAGCCAGGGACAGAAGATGAAGATGATGAGATTGGCCATGGGTCTGGCCGCTCAATGTCCACCTCTACCAAGAGCATCCCACGGCGGTCCGTCCTGTCGAGGATGTCGATCCCACCGGAGCTTTTGGCAGTGGCAGCGGACGAGGATAGCGACGATGAGCTGAGCTTCTTATGACATGCTCTTTGCTTTGCTTTGCATTTGCATTTGTATTTGCATTTTTGCCTTGATTGATTAGATACCCAGACTTGAATCCTTGGATACGGCGTTGTACTGTATGTGTGGGAGTACGGAGTATCCCCTTATCTCCCCCTGTATGTAGTACGGGAGTAACAGGTTCCCCTAAGAATAGGCGATCATTGAGACCAGGAGCCACTGTGCTTTGTCACAGCACCATTGTTTCTGATGCGTGTGAAAGAACTTCTTTATTCCCTTCATGACTGGTTCCCTGCAAGCGCCAGCCATCAAAGCATTGTGACGCAGGCACCAGCCCGGGATCCAATCTGCCGTGAATATCGACGCTAGCGATGACTAGAGCCCCGACTCTCCACTGTTTCAGCAGCCTTCAGTCAGCGCGTCTCATCGCCCGGTGGCTGTTCTTGCCGCTCGGCCAACTCCACTGCGGCCAAGTGAGTGTCTCTCTTTCTCCCTGCTCCATCTCTCTCTCTCTCTCTCTCTTTTCTTCTCAAACACCCCCCACAACAACACACTCTCTCTAGTCTTTCTTTACTCATTTTTTCACTGTTCATTCTCTACTCACTCACTCACTTTCATCTTTTATCCGGGAATTGATTCAGAGCTGGTTTCTGTTTTTTTTCCCTCTTCTCTCTCTGACTACTCCCTCCCCCCTTATCTATCGCATTCTTTTGCCCATAAACATTGGGGTTCCTGCCCTTCAACTTAACTTGTCTGCATTCTTATGGCAGTGGTCTCAATTGCTCCATTATCTCTGCCTCAGTCTTTCTTTTGCTGATGACGCCCTGTTGTGGTCGTCGTTCATTGTGATCACTCCCTGTGTTGTCCCTTCTCTAGGGCTCCTCTCGAACGCGCGCGCGCTCTCTCTCTCTGGTAGAGCTGGTCTCACCTCCATCCCACAAGTCAAGGAATCCAGAAAGAAAAACAAAGGAAAACAAAGAAAAACAAAGAAAAAACAAGAACAATGTCCCTTCTCCCTCCTAGCTCCGGCAATTCATGGGCCTTCCATGAGATACTCAACGATGACCTCGCTCGCATCACCGTCCTCGTTCTCGGGTGCATCGCGGCCTTCGTCTACGTCTGGCAGCTGTCCCATCGTTTCTACGCCCATCTGCGTCGTCTGTCCAGCTTCTCCAATGACCGTCAACGGTACTTCCTCTCGGCGCACAACACCCTCTCCAAGGTCAAGAACCATATCGTCTATGCGCCCCTCTTCCGCAACCGCCATAACCAGGAGTTCCAACTGTCTCGCGCCGTCAACTTTGGTACTCTGCCCAGTCGCTTCCATACCTTGCTCATCGTCGGCATCGTCATCATGAATGTCGTTCTTTGTGTCGTCACCGTGCCCTACGGTAAGGACGAGCATACCGTTTCTGGAATGGTGCGGAATCGCACAGGCACCATGGCCACGGTCAATCTCATGGCTCTGGTGCTCATGGCCGGCCGTAATAACCCTCTGATCACCCTACTGCGGGTGCCCTTTGACACCTGGAATTTGTTGCATCGTTGGTTGGGTCGCATTGTCGTCCTCGAGGCCATTGTCCATACGTTTGCCTGGGCGATTCCTGAGGCTCAGAAAGGTATGTCACTATATTTCCCGTTTTCTTTTCTTTTGTTTATTTATTTATTTATTTATTGCTTGCATATGCTAACGTTGCCTAGCGGGCTGGAAAATGGTTGGAAAGGTTTTTGGTATGAGCAGTTTCATGTGCGCGGGTTTGGTCGTAAGTTCGCTCCAAATCCACCCCCCTTGAACTAGATCACTGATGTACTACAGGCTGCTGTATGTTTCACTGGCTTGATGGCACACTCGCCCTCGCCAATCCGTCATGCTTTCTACGAGACCTTCCTCCATCTGCACATCGCCATGGTCGTCGTCGCTTTTGGTTTTCTCTGGCAGCATCTAAACGGCATGAGCTCCCAGAATTTTCTGTTGGTGTCGATAATCTTCTGGGCTCTTGAAGTATGTATCCTTCTTTTTCTTTTGCTTCTGCAGATGCTAATGAGAACAGCGTTTCACGCGCCTCGCCCGTTTGTTATATCGAAACTGCGGCCGAAAATCCACCCGCGCTCTTGTCGAGGCTCTGCCTGGCGATGCCCTGCGAATCACCCTGCACCTGGCCCGTCCGTGGAACTTTGAGCCCGGTCAACACATCTACCTGTACCTTCCCACCGTTGGGTTGTGGACCGCCCACCCATTCTCTGTCGCCTGGAGCGAATCCGAGGAGGTTGTCCCCGATGAAAAGGGCATCCCCATGACCCGGCAGGACGCCCTGGGCTCGCACAAAACCACGCTTTCTCTGCTGGTCCGTCGTCGCACCGGACTTACCGACAAGCTATTCCTGCGTGCCTCGAACGCCACGGACTCACGCGTCTCGCTCCGTGCATTCGCTGAAGGCCCATACGGAAGCATCCACTCGATGGACTCGTACGGTACCGTGATGCTGGTCGCTGGTGGTGTCGGTATCACCCACCATGTGCCCTTTGTCCGCCACCTGGTGCAAGGATACGCCGAGGGCACCGCGGCCGCTCGCCGCGTTACACTGGTCTGGATTATCCAATCGCCCGAGCACCTCGAATGGATCCGCCCCTGGATGACCAGCATTCTGGGCATGGACCGTCGTCGCGAAGTTCTCCGCATCATGCTGTTCATCACCCGGCCGCGTAACACCAAGGAAATCCAGAGCCCCAGCACCACGGTGCAGATGTTCCCCGGTCGTCCCAACATCGACACCCTGGTGGGCATGGAGGTGGAGAACCAAGTCGGCGCCATGGGCGTGTTGTGCTGCGGGGATGGCAGCCTCAGTGATGATGTCCGTCGGGTCTGTCGCAAGCGACAGGATCAGACGAACCTCGATTACATTGAGGAGAGTTTCACCTGGTAGGCCTTTATTTTTTCTCGCTGCCAATACTACAAAAAGACAAAGAAAAAGGAAAAATTGTACATGGATGTTGTTTTCTCCATCCACTTCAGGCAATGAGTTATGATGAGCGATTTGATTTCTGTCTATTTTTTTTCTCTTGTCACGTCATTTTTACATTGTCGATGGGCTGGTTTAAATGATGGATGTACATATTTTCATCAGTGCACATAATACCGGTGGTTCTCTAGTCATTTTCGCTTCTAGTTCAGATCCAGTTATGGACAGAATAGTTACATATGCCCGGGTTCCAGTGAAACATTACATTTCAGGCCATACTCAGGCCTGGCAGCTAAGCATGGCCCCAGATAATACCTGAATCATGACATTTTATTATAAATAATGTACATCTTGTATTATATAATATACTACTCCATAACATGAGTTAGGGCTATCTCAGCAACCTGGGAGCCCCTCACTGATATCTTCCGCTACTCGTTCTTCTGCCGAACCTGATACTGGACCTCAGAATACGAACTGCGGGAACCCTAACTCTTCCTGTTCTGGCCGACCGACATTGCATGGCCCTGAAATTGATATTTTTTCTCAAGGGAAATTTTCCAGTCAGGGTTGTACCTTGGAGGATGTAGGGTGGGTGTAGTGTCGGTATGACGATGTCATGATCTCTACCTACCATCCGCCTGCGCGGTGAGTTTGCGTGGGATACAGAGTATTGGCGTCTTCCTGAAATGCCACCTTGGTTTTAGACGACCTTGATCTGTCTTGTTACAGTCGCCTTAGGACAATCCCTCTGTCTGAGTAGTAGGAGATTTAGGGAGCATATCTTCTGGTACTAGTAGCTAGGTAGGTTCTTCGGCGGTCGATTTCTATACGGAGTAAGTTAGTTATGCCCTAAGAAGTTAACTTAGTCAGTGGTCAGCTTAGAAATCAACAGTGGGGTTCAATAACATCATTCATGTCAAAGAGTACTCTGTATACTCTATAAATTAACAACCTCACCCACTCATTCACTTCACTCACTTCATTCCTCTTAACCAGTTTCCAATACCGACTCTCAGAATGGCCAAACAACCTGATATCACTCTGTACACCGCACAGACTCCCAATGGGATCAAGATCTCCATTGCGCTGGAGGAATTAGGGTAAGCTAACTAACTGATCGATTGATTGACAACAGCAGGGGATAACTGACTGCTACAGACTCCCCTACAAGGTGGAAAAGATAGACATCAGCAAGAATGTCCAGAAAGAACCGTAAGCTACATCCACTGCCTACTACATGAATCCCTACGAGAGAGACCAATAAAATAAAAGCTGGTTCCTGGCCATCAACCCCAACGGCCGCATCCCCGCCCTAACCGACACCCACCCCTCCGACGGCCAAAAAATCCGCCTCTTCGAATCAGGCAGTATTCTACAATACCTAGTCGAGCAATACGATACGCCAGCACATAAAATATCCTATCCAGCCGGATCGCGCGAGGCCTACGAGGTAAACAACTGGCTCTTCTACCAGAACGCCGGCGTCGGCCCGATGCAAGGCCAATCGAACCACTTCGTGCGCTACGCACCCGAGGACATCCCCTACGGTAAAACCCGGTACATCAACGAGACGCGGCGCTTGTACTCCGTTCTTGATAAGCATCTCTCTGAATCCTCGCAGTCCGGATATCTCGTTGGTAGTCACGTCTCCATCGCTGATATCTCCCTCTGGGGCTGGGTTGCGGCGGCTGGTTGGGCGGGTGTTGATATCGGGGAGTTCCCGGCTCTTAAGGCGTGGGAGGAGCGCATGGCTAGTAGGGAGGGTGTTGAGAGGGGGAGGCATGTGCCGGAGCCGCATCGCATGAAGGAGTTGTTGGCGGATAAGGAGAAGATGGACAGGTATGCGGGCGAGTCGAAGAAGTGGATCCAGGAGGGAATGAAGGCGGACGCGGAGAAGTTGTAATGGGCTGGTAGTCAATGTTAGCTAGTCTGCTAATCCAACGTTTATTTCTGTTCTGTAATTTATTCCGTGGACTTGTAGATGTACAAAAAGTGCATGTATTAGTACTACTAGTCACCAACGCTAATAACTACGTTAGTGCGGGAGCTGCCTGATTAATCAGCTTAGTCAGCCAACGTGAATTGCCACATCTCAGATTATTTTCCAACGCGACACAACCACCATCAAACCACCAGCGTCCACTTTCAACCATACAAGCTAGCAAAATGGCCTGGCGCAATCAAGGCATCACAGGCTCGAATAACATCCCGCTTGGCCGTCGTCGCTTTGGAGGCGATGATCCTCAGGACGATGACAGTCGCACCGCGACACCCGCGTCCAATGGTGGGGAGAATGGCTATAAACGGGGTCGGAGTCCAGTAAGAGGTGAGTTTAAATTTTTATCCTTCAGATCTTCCTTTTGGTTTTGAGAAGCCTTCATGAAACTAACTGTTGCAGCTGAGCCCGCGGATGGGATTAAGAGACGCAAGAAGCGCAACCGTTGGGGCGATGCCCAGGAGAACAAAGCGGCCGGGTTGATGGGTCTTCCGACTATGATCATGGCGAACTTTACCAACGAACAGCTCGAGGCTTATACGCTGCATCTTCGTATTGAGGAGATCAGTCAGAAGCTTCGCATTAATGATGTCGTGCCGGCGGATGGCGATAGGTATTCCCCCTATTCTCCCCCAAACCCCGAGTGTCTGATTGAAGAATGAAATACTAATTGATGGACAGATCGCCATCCCCCCCGCCGCAGTACGACAACTTCGGCAGACGTGTAAACACTAGGGAATACCGGTACCGCAAGCGTCTCGAGGATGAGCGCCACAGACTGGTCGACAAGGCCATGAAGTCCATTCCTAACTATCATCCGCCGTCGGACTATAGACGGCCCACTAAGACCCAGGAGAAGGTCTATGTTCCTGTTAATGATTATCCGGAGATTAACTTCAGTATGATAACTAACCCTCTAACTCCTAACCGTTCCTGCTGCTTTTTTATTGCTTTCACCATATCATTTTGCTCTTGGATTGTTTCGTGCTGGAAAGCCGAGCTCGAGCCTATCTATGGGTGCTCTTAACTCGACTCATCTCACTAACCCTTTTGTGCCTTGCTTGACCATGTTTGCCGTTTGCTCACACTCAATTTATGACTCGGACTAACACTTAGCTCTCTTTTTTCTTTGCTACCTTTAAAAAGTTGGCTTACTTATAGGTCCTCGTGGTAACACCTTGAAGAAAATGGAGACGGAGTCTGGCGCCAAAATTGCTATCCGTGGCAAAGGCTCTGTCAAGGAAGGAAAGGGTCGATCTGACGCCGCTCATGCTAGCAACCAGGAAGAAGATCTTCACTGTCTGGTCATGGCAGAGACCGAAGAAAAGGTCAACAAGGCCAAGAAGTTGATCCACAATGTCGTCGAGACGGTAAGTCACAGCCACGTCCTGAAACTGAACGTTCGCGCGCTGACATATTACCAGGCTGCTTCCATCCCCGAAGGCCAGAACGAGCTCAAACGGAATCAGCTCCGTGAGTTGGCTGCTCTCAACGGTACTCTTCGTGACGATGAGAACCAGGCCTGTCAGAACTGTAGGTCTACCTTAATATCCTATTTCTCTTAAGATGCACATTTTCTAATCGATCGTCATAGGTGGTCAAATCGGTCATCGCAAATATGACTGTCCCGAGCAGCGCAACTTCACCGCCAACATTATCTGTCGTGTGTGCGGTAACGCTGGTCACATGGCCCGTGACTGCCCTGACCGCCAGCGTGGTACCGACTGGCGTAACAATAACGGCTTTAGCCGTGGTCCTAGAGCTATTGGCAGTGGTGATGCCGTCGATCGGGAGATGGAGGTAAGCTCTTTGGCCCTCCGCATTCTTCCAGAACAGACTAACTAACACTATGCAGCAACTCATGCAAGAACTCTCTGGCGGCGCCCCCGGTGAAGAGCCACCTCGCCGTATCGAAGCCGGTCCTGGCTCCGGCTACGATGACCGTGACATGAAGCCATGGCAACAACGCGGCCCCCCTCCGAGCGACGTCGCCCCGTGGCAACAGCGAGGCCGCGACAACCGCCGCGATGACTACGGAGCCCGCGACCAAGGTCTACCCCCGTGGGCCGCCGCGCAAAGCCGCGGAGGAGACTATGGCTACGGAGGTGCTCCCGGCGGTGCTCCCGGCGGCGGTGGATACGGTGCCCCCGGCGTTGCTCCCTGGCAGCAACAGGCCCCGCCGCCTCCCCCTCCTGGTGGCCAATCTGGTTACGGATATGGCGGCTACCCAGGCTATGCTCCCGGCATGGCCGCTCCTGGCGCTCCTGGTGCCCCGGGCATGGGTGTTCCTCCTCCACCACCGGGCATGCCTTCTATGTACTATGGTTCCGGCGGTACTCCGCCCCCGCCTCCGCCTCCTGCGGATGGGCCTCCTCCTCCGGTAAGCATCGTTGAACCCAACAACCCCTGAGAGAATTTAATGTATAGCTAGCTAACCTGCGTACAGCCTCCTGGTGATCAACCTCCCCCGCCGCCCCCGCCTGCGTAAACGAGGTGACTGGTGTATTGTTTAGGGGGACGGAGAGCTGGATATTGAGGAAGGTTCAACAGTGTAGTTAGTTATCTAGTTTAGTTCGTAATCAAATTTGCTTTTTCGTTTATAACAAGGAAATCCATTCAATTAGCCCATCATATACAGTATTAGTAGCGGGCTTGGCAATATGCCATGTGACATAAAAGGCGGTAACTTTCTGCCGCAGAATTATTTGAAGATTTGAAGATCTTCAACATGCAAAGAAAAACCCTCACAAACCAGCAGACAGACACAATGGCACCATCCAGCCCGGCAGCGTCGATTTCAGACGAAGCCCGTGAATTATCCGGGTCTGATATCTCTGATATTGAGGAGGATGCTGTGGATGATATCCAGACACGAGCGCCGAAGCGCAGACGGCTTTCTGAGGATGAGGATAGCAACGACGACGACGAACCCATTCCGGCCCCAACACCCATGCCCACACTCTCCAGAATCAAGAAGAAAGATCCCCAGGCACCAACCACCCAACGCACCGACACAACCGACACAAACCCCGAACTCATCCGCGACGCCATTGAAATCGGTCTCCAAAGCGCCGAATCCTCCTTCAAAGCGCTCAATGTGGCGCCGTGGCTGATCGGCTCGCTGACGACCATGGCAATCCGCAAGCCTACGGCTATTCAGCGGGCGTGTATCCCTGAGATTCTGAAGGGGCGGGATTGTATCGGTGGCAGTCGCACGGGGTCGGGAAAGACGGTGGCGTTTGCGGTGCCAATGTTGCAGGAATGGGCGAGAGATCCAGTGGGGATTTTTGGGCTTGTGTTGACGCCTACGAGGTATGTTTGCTTTTTGCTTTTGCATCTTTTTTTGGACGGGGCTAATTGTGTAGAGAACTGGCGTTGCAGATCTTCGAACAGGTGCAAGCCATCTCGGCACCACAGAGTATGAAACCCGTCCTGATCACAGGAGGTACGGACATGCGTCCGCAGGCCATTGCGCTCTCGCAACGGCCACACGTGGTGATCGCCACGCCGGGCCGGTTGGCGGATCACATCCAGACGTCCGGACACGAGACGGTGTGCGGGCTGAATCGCGTGCGCATGGTGGTTCTCGACGAGGCGGATCGGTTGCTGACCAGCGGGCCGGGGAGTATGTTGCCGGACGTGGAGACTTGCCTCTCTGCACTGCCGCCGTCGAGTGAGCGCCAGACGCTGCTCTTCACGGCGACGCTGACGCCGGAAGTTAGGGCGTTGCAGTCGATGCCGCGTGCGGGGAATAGGCCCCCGCCGTTTATGACTGAAATCGGGACTGAAAGTTCCACTGCCAATGGCAAGGATGGCGATGGTAGTGGTACTAGAACTAGTATCCCCCCGACGCTCCAACAAACCTACCTGAAGGTGCCCATGACCCACCGCGAAGCCTTTCTACACGTGCTCCTCTCGACCGACTCCAACGCCCCCAAACCAACCATCGTCTTCACCAACCGCACCAGCACAGCCGACCTCCTGGAGCGCACGCTGCGTCGCCTCTCACACCGCGTGACATCACTGCACAGCGCACTCCCGCAATCCGAACGCACCGCCAACCTCGGCCGCTTCCGCGCCTCGGCCGCCCGCATCCTCGTCGCCACGGACGTCGCCTCGCGCGGTCTGGACATCCCCTCCGTCGCGCTGGTCGTGAACTTCGACGTCCCGCGGAACCCGGACGACTACGTGCACCGCATTGGACGAACCGCGCGTGCGGGCCGCAAGGGCGAGGCGGTGACCCTGGTGGGCCAGCGCGATGTGCAGCTTGTGCTTGCGATTGAGGAGCGCGTTGGGAAGCAGATGGCCGAGTGGAGCGAGGAGGGGGTTAATGTGGAGTCCAGGGTGGTTAGGGCCGGTGTGTTGAAGGAGGTTGGTAATGCGAAGAGGGAGGCTCTTGGTGAGATGGAGGAGGGGAGGGATGTCCTTGGCCGGAAGAGGAATAAGTTGAAGAAGGTGAGGTAGATAAGAGCATCCTGTAAGTTTTACACATGTTTGTTATATACTAGGGTTCATGTCGTGAAATATACTCTTATACATACAAACTATTCTAGTTATCTAAATCCCCCAATTATGTATGTACTCCATACTCCGTACGTGGTATGCATCTATGCACGTGGTAATATATCCGATGGCTCAGTTCTCCCCTGGGGGGTACATATACAAGTCGAGCCAGTATGCGTGTAAAGTGTCTGTCCCTTGACACCCAATACAAGCAACCAAGCAAAGCAAACAAATAATCAATCAATTAATAAAATGGGATCACGAGAATTGGCAATCAAGTACTCATAAGCTTGAGCAGACCATCCACAGCGTCACCTTTCTGGGACGGCAATTCCGTCTCATCTCCCGGTCCGACACTCCGGGGCACGGTAGCAGGCGGGGAGCCCAATTGCATCGGCGACTGCAATGAACCCTGAGGCTGGAGGTTCTGTCGGAGATGGGAAATGGAAGCCTGCGTGGGAGTCTCCATCGGATCATGGGTCGCATTATCGGTGGATAGTGGGGGAGACGATAAACCAGAGACAGCGTCGGTAGTTTCACGAGCCGGCTTGAGTTCCGGCGCCGGCTGGAGGGTTCGTGGGGTGGATTGATCGGGGGGTAGTGATGCGGCGGCGGTGGTCTTATTTGCTACTGCTGCTGCTGCTGCTGCTATCGAAATTCGTGAAGGACTCGGTGGTTGACGTTTCTGTGATTTGTGGGATCTCGAATATCTGCGGCCATGGGCCTCTAATTCTGACAGTCTGCGGTCCAATTGGTCGTCTTTGACGTGACGCATGGCACTTTGGATTCTGGTACGGAGGAGGGTTGCTTTCTGCGTTTCTGTCAGATCAACTACATCGCGTCAGGTTGCGTGTCGGAATCCATACTTCTTGGATGAACACCTTGCGCGCCTCTGGATCGTCCGGGACTGTCTGCGGTGGGTCGTGACCTTGGATGGGTTTGTTCGACACGTCCATGGAGAGCGAAGGATCAACAAAAAGGTCGTGCTCTTGTAGTGGTTCCCGGAACCTGCGCAGAGCAGATGCATATGGGCCCGTCGCGTTCGGTCGTTTCTATCCCGAGACAAACGACCATCAGCTTCACTTCCTCTAGGCAATTCTGTGCAAACAACCGCGTAAAGCCAGACTCACCCTCTCTCCCGACTTAAACACCTCCAGCATACGCCACGAGCCCCCGCCAACGTTCTCTTGATCCTGCTGCTGCTCTTGCTGCTCTACCTGGTCAATCCCGCGTTTCTGGCCCGTGAATGGCGGCGACGGGAGGAGCTGCTTCTTTTTGGTTGGTGATGAGGACGGCGTATATTCGGTGGAAGGTCGTTTGAGGGGCGATATTGCTGCTGCTGCGTCCACGCTTCGACGGCGTGCGGCTGGTGACAGACACGCGTTGGCGGGTTTCTCGCCGAGCACTCTTCGGCCATCTTTGACGGGAGAGGCGTGTGATGGTGTATTCATTTTGACTGGTCTCTCAACAGTATGTACGAGAGTAATACAAGAGAGAGAGAGAGAGAGAGAGAGAACAATTGGACTGTTCGAGGTGTGTGTGTTGTGAAGAGAGATGGCGGGAGAGAAGCGGGTGCCGTGTGTTATTATAGGCGGGGGAAGCAAACTAAATAGAAGGACTCTGGAGGATAAAGAGTAAACAACACCAGCCACCGTGTCGGGCGGCAATATCGACAATCGAGACCAGAAATCAAACAGGTGACGTGAAGCAGTAATCCTGTAATTTAAGAAGAATAATAGAAGACAACCGCGCCAGGATACGCCGGACGTGTTGCTGAGCGTCGCGTGCGCCACTCGCGTTAATTACTAGCCCTGTATTAGCAGGCAGAGGAGTATACCGCGGCTGCAGTAATGTAAGGGCATATTTCTGATCGACTGTTATTCTATCTTGCAATTCAACCAGTTAAACCGGTTAACTGTTCATACAACTGCTATTACTGGAGATAATGACTTCTATACCTGAGAAGCTCACAACAGACCAGGTACACGTGCAGCCATATGCAAAGGTCTGCGTCCACAGCACCAATCAATGGTGTTCTTGAGTGGAAAGCTAGTTTTTACAGGTCATTTTGTTTCTCGGTTACAGTTAATTGGGTTTTCTTCAAAGATATTGTCGAGTATGGGTGCTTCCATGGAGCTGGTGCATGTTATGCCATCACCATCCACTTAGGGCTCCGTGCGATGGGACGCGATCACCTACAGCGCTGAACCGGAACAGTCCAGGTCAATTGGCGACCTATAGAAGCTTTTGAGGGAGTAAAAAGATTCCAATATGTACATTTATCAGTGGTGAGAAGGAAGATACCGGTTCAGTAACAAATATATGGGCCTTTTATGCTCTAGGGATGGTTCAGACCAGCTTCCATTCCACGTGCAGAACAAGCACAGTGGCCACCATGATATCCTCAGCACCGACTAGAGACTGCAGGCAGATAATTAAGATACCACGAAGTACTGTCGCTATGGATATCTACTCCGTACAGGTAAACCAGGATGCCTCACCGCCAAGACCATGTCGTGATACGGGGTAAAGGCGGCAGAAAAAGGCGGTCTGCCCCCGCGTCTCATCGCCGTCTCGTCGTCAGCTCTGATCTCAAATAAACAACCTACTCCCTATACACCCCGGACTCTTCATCCAACCGCGTCCTGATATATACTATTTCTAACCCTATCTTCCAACACTCGCTCATGCGCTTGTCCATTGCGGTGCTGGCCAGCGCCCTGCAGGCTGCGGTAGGCACAGCGTCGACTCTGACGCCGCCTGTCCTGCCATTGACGGTACGAAATCCCTACCTCAGCACTTGGTTGGGAAATGCGCGCGATGCGCCCTGGTCCTCATGGCCAATGTTCTATACAGGAGATGAGATTGGCCTCTCTGTGATGGCCCACATCCCCAGCACGGGCTCTGTGTATCCGCTTGTGGGCAAACCTCACGACTCCCTCGGGTATGTCTGCCACCGAAAGTACCCAGGATGGATGCAAAAGAGTCAACTAACAAGACACTTGTGCAGATCTCAAGTCGAGTATCCGACTTATCTCGGTGCCAAATATGATGCGTCGACGACCAATCTTACCTATGTCTTGGATTACACGACCTCTTCGGCCGCTACGCCGCTCGAGATCACCGTTTCGTTCCTGTCCCCGATTACCCCGACATCGACCCTGCGACAATCTATCCCTGCATCGTATGTGACTGTGTATGTCAACGGCGCTATCAATGTCAACATCTACATGGATGTGAACGGCCGCTGGGTTAGCGGAGATCCAGGGAGTCCAATCTCCTGGGAGCATGACGTCATAAACACAGGCAACAGCAGTAAGAAGCAGGCGCTTCAACGCTGGCAGATTCGACGACAAAATGAACTCCTGCTGTCTGAGATCTCTGATCGTGCGGAATGGGGCACTCTTCACTTTTCTGGACCTGCTGTGCGTGTTTCCTGTATTACTTCCCTGCGCTAATTCATCGTCACTAATACAACATAGGATGTCCAATACCAATCCGGAGATGCTGTTGCCGTACGACGAGCCTTCGCTGGAAAAGGCGCCGTTGATAACGTGAATGATGGCGCATTTCGCCCCATTCAAGATCGCGAACCGGTGTTCGCCTTTTCCAAGGCTTTCGCTCCCAGCAAGCAAACAAGCAAAGTCAGTGGAAGTGTGACATTTACTATTGCACTGATCCAGGACCCCGTTGTTCAGTACGCCTCCGCTCGGGGACTGACCTTGATGCGACCTCTCTGGGAGTCCTGGTTCTCCAGTGTCGAGAAGCTGCTCCAATTCCACTACTATGACTTTGCCAACGCTGGAGCTTTGGCTGCCAACTACTCGAGCCAACTGGAGCAGGATGCCTACCTGTCTGGGGCAGAAGACTATGTTGACATTGTCGCCCTGTCCGCCAGACAGGTCATGGGGGCGACAACTTTCTCCGGTACTCCAGACGATCCCATTCTGTTCTTGAAAGAGATCTCGTCCAACGGCAACTTCCAGACCATCGATGTCATCTTCCCGGCATTCCCATTCTTCATGTACACCAACCCTCGTTGGCTGGCATATCTTCTGGAACCCTTGATCGAGCATATGCTGAGTGGTCAATATCCCAACACGTACACTATGCATGACCTTGGGACTCACTTCCCGAACGCGACGGGCCATGCAGATGGAAATGATGAGTACATGCCCGTGGAAGAATGTGGAAATATCCTCATCATGGGTCTGGCTCTGGTAAATTCTCTCCGTTACGATGATGCCGCCGCTGCATCTTCTGTGTGGTCTACTCAGGGAGCGTCGCCTAAGGTATCGGAGGATAATGCCGGGTACTTCCCTCTGGATAACCTCCAGGAGCTATCCGGCATTGGCCAACAAGATGCTAAATGGGGCGGTGGTCTAGAAGGCGAGCAGCTGGCCGAGAAGTGGGTACAGCGAAGCTACCGTCTCTGGTACCAATGGACTGGATACCTGGTTGACTTTGCGCTAGAGCCTGCCAATCAACGTAAGCTATCTATCGCTCCTTTTTGACCGAATCACAGTGCTAACAGATGTAGTTTCTACCGACGATTTCGCTGGATGGCTCGCATTGCAAACAAACCTGGCGCTAAAGGGGACTATTGGCATTAATGCTATGAGCAAGTTAGCCGAAGTGGTCGGAAATCAGAAAGATGCGGCGTATTTCAAGGTATGATTGTTTGAACGCCCCAACCTATGCTTATGCTAATTAAGAGAAGAACTTTTCCGATAAATATATCGCCAAGTGGGAGGGATTCGGAATGTCTCGAGATCAATCCCACGCCAAGGTCGCTTACGACTGGTACGGATCCTGGACAACCCTTTACAACTTGTACGCCGACGCCCAGCTTTGCTTCCATCTGGATGGCACCTCCGGCAAGGACAAGATAGGGTTCGTCCCCCGACATATCTACCAGAAGCAGTCCCTTTGGTACCACAACGTGCGTCAGAAGTACGGTCTTCCTTTGGATAGCCGTCATCTGTACACCAAGACCGACTGGGAATTCTTCGCCATGGCAGTCGCCAGCAAGGATGTCCGCAGCGAGATCCTTGAATCCGTAGCGACCTGGATTAACGAGACCGTCACTGATCGGCCTTTTACAGACTTGCATGAGACTGAAGGCGATGGCGGGTTCCCGGGTCCCAATTTCTTTGCGCGTCCAGTGATTGGAGGCCATTTTGCATTTTTGGCCCTGCAGCGTGCATGTGGAGGTCGCGCAATGGAAGGCCTGTCCTTCCTTGATGAGGAACCGGCTGAGGCGGCAGAGTGGGCCATCACTGCGGCCAAGGCGGCTGAGGAATTCAGCCCTAAACACTCAACGCATTTTGGCCACGGCTCGGACGATGAAGAGCTGTGATTAATTTTGCTACTCATTGGAGCTTTTTAGCTATTTTTACTTGGTATATATATAGCTAGTCTTAGCTAGTCTTTTGTATTTGGAAGATGCTCAGGCCTTCTTGCTTGCAATATAACAACAATCTGACATTGTATCTATTTCTGTCAATCCCTAGATATTTGGATCCTACAGCCTCCTTATCCAGACTAGTCACATAACCCAAGCTCGCTCATAAAGGCATCAGTCCTTTCACTCATACAACACTGGAAGACAGATGCAAGCCGCGAGACTCTCAGTGAACTTGACTATATATATATCTCCGCCCGTGCTACGCAAATGGAGACCGCTTGCGAAGGGCTAGGCCATACCAGTAGATTACGTAGACGGTTGCTGACCAGAACCACAGAAATGCAGACTGTCGTCGTACATGTCATTCAGTGTTCAGGTACAGCTTTGCGGGAGCTTACAGAGAATGATCGTGGCAGGAATGGTCAAAACACCCGCCGAATAGTCCTTAGTCGGGATATATATTGGGCGTGTCCATTGGTCTATAGGGAGCTGGATGCTCCCGATACGTACGTGCAGGTTTGATGCTGCTGTTGGTGGCAATCCTCGGGGGAAGCGCCATGGTTGAGGCGGTATATCTGGCCGGCTTAGGGCTTAGGAATAGCGCTCTAACATAGTCTAGACATACTCTATCACAGCTCGATGTGTCATCTTAAGCACAAAAAGCACTCAATCAAATATAAACCATCCCCCCGTTAGCGCAGATGACATCCCCCGTCACCCATCTCGATCTAGGCTCTGCCAGAAACGTGATAATATCCCCGATATCCTCCACAGTCCCACATCGCTGCCCAGCCGGGACCTTCTTATTCTGCTCTTCCATCCGCGCCAAATGCACCGGACCCGCCGCCTGATACATATCAGTATCTACGGGACCCGGGTTCACCGCGTTCACCGTGACGCCGTAGTTATGTCCCAACTCGGTTGCCCAGACCCGAGTGAGGCCCTCCACGGCAGCCTTGCTGGCGGCGTAAACGGACTGCGTTGGATAGCCGCCACGGGCTGAGATCGAGGAGAGGTTTATGATCCGGCCTCCTCCACCCTGGGATTTAGGTGGAAGGAAGGGGAGAACTGCCTGTGTCATGAAGATCACAGATCGCACGTTGACATCCATGAGCTTGTTGTAGCCGTCCAGAGTAACATCCTCGAGAGGCTTGTTATCACCGACCCCAGCATTGTTGACCAGAATGTGGATTTGCTCGGTTCGGAAGGCTTTGAGGGTTGTTTGGATGAGGGCATCAGGGGATGCCGGGTCTGCCATGTCGGCTTGGATGGCGACAGCTTCTTGACTATACTTGTGACGAAGCTCGTCGACGAGGGCATCTGCGGCGATGCGCGATGAAGGCGAGACATAGTTGAATGCGACCTAGCTCGTCATTAGCATCGAACAAGCTAAGTACTCCGTATACTGGAGCTTGCCTTTGCGCCTTCCTTGCTCAAACTGCGCACAATCCCGGCCCCTATGCCTCGGGCGCCTCCAGTGACGATAGCGACTCTATCCTGCAATGACATTTTGTTTCCGTTAAGTACTGTCCGTCAATTGAGGGTCGGTTATGCTCAGTGGCTCTGAATGTGTGCTGTTAGTTATCTATTATCCTTCTGATGTCATGCAGTGGACCGGCGCCTCTCTCTCGGAGTTGTCACCGTCGGGGCTATCTCCGTGCCCTATTAGGAAGGTGGTCTGGTGAGCCATTGGAGGGCAATTGAGAATCAAGAAATGTAATAAACCGAGAAATCGAGAGTAATGAGAATGGACACTTCGGATATTGTTGAAATGAGGGAGTAGTAGTAGATGCTCGTAGTATGACCTTAGTCAGGGCTTAGTCATTTCTGTATAGCATCCACAAGTAGCCTCTTCTGCACTCGCTCAATCACTCCACCGTCTAACGTGCCTAGAATCATGGAAAATACTCTGTAAAGCAGCACTGCACGGTGGCATATTAAAAATGCAAACTCGCCACGTCCTACGCAAGACCTTTGCCTGCGATGAATGCAAACAGCGCAAGATCTGCTGTTCAGGCGACGAAAACTGTTCAATTTGCACACGGGATGTGAAGCTCTGTCGATATTCATTGTCATCGCTGCGGCTATCGAACCTGCAGAGGTAATGTCTGTCACTGTTTTGTCTTGCTCTAGGTGGTCTGGTTTGACATGCATGTGTATACAGACGCCTGAAAGAATACGAATGCCAGAAAGCCGACATGGAAAAGGCTTGGGCAGTTTACTTGTCATCAGTTGACCTTCAAGAGGCACTTCGGATGGTCCGTGGTCAACAGCAGAACCGGCAGCAACAAGATGGTGCAATCCCACTCTTCTAGCAGAAGAAACACACCAAGCAGCACCAGCACCACCACCAGCACCACCACCACCACCAGCATCAGCACTCTGGCGACATGACGCATTCCACCGAGCAGGTTCCCAATAGCATCGCAGAACCAAGTAACGCAGAAGACTATGAGTTCGACGAGTCACAGGACTTTTGGCAATTTTACTGGTGGGATGGGATTCTTGACGGTGGGCCCCCCCGTAAAGCTGGCTATACAGGACCACAGTCGGGCATAGCTGCGTTGAAGTTTCTCCAGTCTTTGCCATTATATATTCCCCTGAGCAGTTTTATCTCGACATTTTCTTCCTGGTTGTTGTCGTTTTTGGGGTGGTGGCTGTGGCTGCTTTTGCGGATTGTAGACTGCGAAAGACATCTGGTATATCTACGGGGTTTAATCTAGCCCTAACTCATTTCTACACAATTACTTTTGGAGTAACACTCCGTATTACATGACTGTCAGGTCGAGTACATATCGCGATAAAACACATCATCAATCACTCATGGAAGTACCACCGAGAACAGTATATAATACAACAACGGTCGATGCTCGGAGGCAACTCCATTGTTTGAGATGTGAGGGTTGGCCTCGGTGATAGCTCCGAGACTGAAGCTACGGCGCTAAAACAAGAATACTAGCATTGCAGATTTTTTTTATCACATTCTTATTTTTGACATACAAATCAAATTACATAGATGAGTGTCATCCGGGCAATGAGATCTAGAGGAACCGAACAAATCTATTGATTCATTCATTCCATTGTTCTCTCTGTTTTCTCCCCATATTTCCCGCAAAATACAAGTAGTGTTCAATAATAAAATGGAAATGATAAAAAAAATTTTTAAAAAAAGAGGAAAATATTTTTTTGGGGGGTTGCCAGATCGTATCACAAAGTCAATTTAAAATAAAAAGACAAAAGAGTTGGATAAGGTAGATCAAGGTGCCCCTTTCCGTTCTGAATACCCTAGAGTAAGTTCAGGTCGAAGTCCCTTTCTCCATTTTTTAATAATGGGACTCGAGAAAAGAGGCTTATTTGGCGCCAAGGCTGGGGAAGTTCTTCTCGTCAACCGTGACAGGGGCGGAACCACGGTCACCGCGTCCGCCGCCGTCACCGCGTCCACCACCCTCACCGCGCCCGCCGCCACCACCACGGCCTCCACGACCGCTACCACGGGGGCCACGGCCACCACGGCCGCGGGGACCGTTACCACCACCGCGGGGGGCCTCGACGAAACGCATGTCGACGTCAAGGTAGTTCTTTTCTTTGCGCTGCTTGGAGCCTTTGTTGGCCTTGTTGTAGTCCTCCTTGCCCTTGATGTATTCGGCCTCCTCATCGCGCTTCAGCTCCTTAGCGTTGGCCCACTTGTCGTCAGCCTTGGAGCCCTCGTTGGCGGAACGGACGGGCTTGGCGCTCAGGTCCCCCTGGGCAGCCTTCTCGGCCAGGTAGTCAGCGAAGGACTTGGCCTTGTCAGACTCCTCCTCCTCGGCAGGGGTCTGGGGAGCCTCGTTCTCATCGGTGTTAGCGATGTTCTGACCGGCCTTCTCGTCGTCGAATTCCTTCTCGCCACTTTGACCGCCCCAGCCGAGGTTGACCTGCTTGCGAGAGTCGCTAAATTTAACATATATTAGTTTCTCTTTCTTTCCATATCTTTTTTGTTTCTGGTAGGGACGCTTTCGGCTTACGTCACACCACTGCGGTTCTGGCGGTCATTGCGGGTCCGTCCACCACGACCTTCACCACGGGCGTTGATTCCACGTCTCTCAGCTTCCTTGCCTTCATCGATCGGCTTGTCACGGTTGTTGCTTCTGCCGGCGTTACGATCGCGGAAAGCTAAAAGTCACACATGTTAGCAGGGCAACAAATCCCAACGCTTCTTCCTCTAGAGGACCACGGAATAGAACATACCAGCCTCGTTACCCTGGAAGCGCTGACCGCGGCGGTTGTTGGTGTTCTCGGCACGGGGCTCAGTGGGAGTCTCCTTGGGAGCATCACGCTTGCCCACCCGCTGGACAGGTCTGTCTATCGCCTTGGCAGGCGGCTCAGGTGCTCTGTTGGGGTCAAGCTCAGGGTCATTGCCTGCGCGATAACGCGACAAAGCGTCGCAAGAGGTTAGAAAAAGCAAATATCAATGAATGACATAATGGTATTTTCAGGAAACACCCAAGTCAAAAGGAAAGGAAGGAAGGGTTAGACAATACCAAGAAGCTCGTAAACGTTCTACATTGCCAGATAAAAGAACCAGTAGTTAGCAATGGATCCGTTTTCAGTTTTGTTTTCTTGCTTGCAGAATAACCAGGTTCAATTCCGATTGCTCCTTTTTTCTTCCCCATCTTTCAACTCTGCTTCTCTTCTTTCTTTCTCCTCGTTCTTCTCTCTTCACTCCTTTCAGTCACTCCCCAAAGAACCATCAAGGAACCAATCAACCTTGCAGCATCTCATCCCCGGCCATACAGGCAGAAAATCACACCAAACAAAATCACACATATAACAGCATCAACAACAACAACAACATCTCAATTCATACCTTGGACCGGACGTCCGCCATGACGCCTGGGTATGAGGTGGGCCTTCCGGGGGAAGGCTCTCTTTTATCGCGACAATTCGGGTTAGAGAAGAAACAGGTGGGAGACGGCGCGGAGAGACGACAGCCGAATCGATCGAGGTGTCGAGAAGGGATCAGGTGTCCGGCCTGTCTCTGTTCTGAAGATAGATGGGATTGGGAGGGGAAAGTGAGTGGTTGGGTTGGAGGTGGTGTGAGTTGTGAGGGGGGGCGCAGGAGGGACCTTCCACGAGGGGGGGGGTTCTTTTCCCAGAACGAAGACGGCGGGCGGTTATTGTGGCTGCAACGCACGAATCGGGTAAGGCGTCGTTTGGTGCTAAGCGAATCGCGGACTCGCGGGGTGCTGATTGGCTGGCGCAGTGGGGTTAGGGCTTAGGGTATTTGCGTCACTCTGCCGGAGTTGTATACCTTATGGCATCATTGACTGACTGAAGGCGACTACGCCGTATGTGATCGTTCTACGTGGTAGATTAATGTTTGGGTTAGGGTTCTCAATTGCTGGTTGTGCTCACTGTGTTCACGGAAGGGTACCATAGCTGATATTGGCACACATTGGCGATCTTGGTGGTGCGGGATTATCATGCAGTATTCCATGACGACCATAGTACTACAGTACAGTGAGATCATTATTAATGGATACATATGTAGTTTCGATTCTAGAGCGCGAGAGTCGAGAGGTTACCGCATCTCTATCAGATACTGTCTCCAAAAGTCTGCAGGAAATGGGAAAACACAAATGGTATCAATTGCCCTATCAAACGCCGGTATCATGCTGAATAGATAGAAATCACTTTTAAGCCTCGCCATGATTAAAGCCTGATGACAGTTTTTGTTCTCGCTTGGGGTGAAAGAAACTGGTATACATGTCGAAATTGGAATAACAAAGGGAAAGAGAAGAAAGGAAATGAAAATGAAGGAGAAGGAGAAAAGAAGAGGACAGGTTCAAGGACGGGTATGGTTCTGCTCGTAGCTAAAGGGCGTTTGGAAGTGCATGCTCGCACTCAATCCAAATGGGTCGGTGTCCAGCATGGGTTCGTAATTCCCCAACATATTATTCGTATTGCTATACGCTCCGTTTGATGCTTCGGATTGTGGCGTGAAACTGGCTATTCCTTGGGACCCCATATTGCCAGAGGTTCCCGATGGGGTGGAATTGAAGCCGGACATGTATGAAGATGGATCGACCGAGTCTTGTTCTTCGTCGATTAAATCCGCCTGTGCATCGTATTCCTGTTCTGCAGACATGTTAACCAATAGAACGACCTAGAAAGAAACGTTGGAAATCGGACATACCTAGCTGGTCGTAATGCTTCTGGAATGGTGATAGGTAATATGCCGTGGACGGGACCCGAGCAGCCCGGGGCCTTGTCCCACCCGGCACAGACACACCTGGCTTGGGGTCATTCTCGGACAGGGGCAAGCTCATCGGAGGCGATGCTTGGTTGAAATTGCCAGGTTGTGGAAGCAATTGAGGACGTCCTTGCTGCTGCTGCTGCTGCTTTTGAGCTTGCTGGGGATCCAATCCCACCGGTGACATGGCACCCTGAAAGCCGAAACCAGGCGACTTCGTGTGTGATGGCGACGAAACATGTGAAGACGGTGTAGCCTGGAATTGTGGAGACGGAACGCCGTACGCAGTATCGCGATTCTGGGAGATACCAAAAGGCTCTGAAGTCTTGGGGGCAATCCCGGCTTGGTGGTGCCTCTGAGCCGAAGTTCGATTCACGGCGGCTCGCTCCAAGGTCGATGGCTGCTTGGGAGCCACAGGAGCCGGCTTTGGCTGGGGTGCTCCGCCAGGTGTCCCAGATTTCAATTGCAACTCAGCTTGGACGTCAATTCCTGTGATAATCCTAATTAGTGTCTGCTGCAACACAGAGGGAAAGAGAGATGTCATACCCTTTTCGAGTAGGATCCGTTCCAGCAAGGAATTCTTGTACCGTAACATAAGACACTCATCGGCCGCATTGCGATGACTCTGCTGCAAGGTCTGCAAGCTATCTTCATTGCGCTTGATAGTCGACTCCAATTGGCGAATGTATTCGGTGCGACGCTCCCGAAAAGCCGCCTGAGCTTGTCTGTTGCGCTGCTTACGTTCTTCGGAAGTAGCGTAGATCTAGAACTGATATTAGATATTATTTTTTTTAATGTGTAGAATGGAAAAAAGGGTGGGAATTGGGTCAAAGAATAATATGTATAATTGAGCAAACGGTGGAGTGCGGGGCCCCAGATTCAACTGAACACGCATAAACATAATCCAACCAACCAAAAAGGAAAAGCAAAGCCGAATTTCATCAATGAGAAATAAAGAAGAATAACAAAAGGACATTTTACGTACAGGTTTGCGGCCCCCCTTCCGCTTCTGCGTCTGGGTGACATCCTGCGTCAAAGCTTCTATCTCAGCATCGGGAGTTGAGACGGACGAACTGACGGAACCCTCACGGATGGGCTCTGGCTTGGTAACGACGGGGTCCATGGCGGAAAAATCATTATTATTATTCTTCTTCTTGGTTGAGCGAGAGGCCTCGACCATAGAGACCATTGGTTTTTTTTTCTTTTCTTGTTTCTTTCTGTTTCTATTTCCGTGTTGAATTATTACCTCTTCTGGCGGTTAGAGGAAATCATCCACACGAAACCGGACCTGGCTGAATGAAGGATAATATCCGGAATCATGAGGAGGCCCCCTGGGAATAGGGCGCAAGCAGTCCTATGTTTTCCAAAGAACAACGAATAGTACCAATATAGCACCTTAGCATAGAAACCGAACGGGGAATTCAAGAACAGGTCGAGAAAGGCCTAAACGCAGTAGGCGCGCGTCTGGGCGGCAGATTGGGGACGTGCGAGAAGCAGTCGACGGCGTGACATAAAGGAAACGAAAAAGAATAGTCATAGAAATGGACAAGAAAGTAATAAGGGTAGAGTAAGGGTGGAAAAGAGGAGAAAGAAAGAGAATGGAAAAGGGAGGAGGAAACCTGTGAGGTAAAAGGATTGACTAAAAAAGTCAGTCAGAAGAAAAAAAAGAGAGAGGCTTTTAGTACTCGGCTAAAAAAGTACCTCCGCCGAGATCCAGCAGTACTATTGCTGACGGAGTATGGGCTGGCCACGACCAAGAAATACCAAGGGAAAGAAAAAGCACGCGGACATCCGTTTCTTTTTCTGTTTCTTGGCTCCTTCTCACTGGTAAAGTAAAATATGCCTGAGATCCATACTAAAGTCCATACTCAGGACTACAGTACTCTGTACTGAGTACTACCATTTTGCCTCCCGATCCGCGGACAGGCGGATGGTCTCGACACGGGTGGGATGCTCTAACTGGTAAGGGCATCGTCCGTGATTGGGATGACCTGCCATCCTAAATCTGAGGGGTGCATATTTACGCCATCATCTCAGCCCTTTGGATCAATGTAGACGATGATCGGTCTGCGCTTAGGTACAGCGTACGCAGCTTGTTCTCTCCTTGCCTCAGAGAGATTCTCAAGCATCCTTTAGACAGCTGTTATCCGTACTCTGTCCTCTGTCCTCTGTCCTCTGTCCTCTGCTCTCTGCTCTCTGTTACACTCCAACTTAGTACCCAATTCGGCAATCGAGACGATTCGGGGAGGGTCCGCGGGGTCAGTGCCAGGGGTGTGGCGGTAATATATAACCGTGTTTTACATACAGTACTGTCACGCGGACGGGAGCACGGAAAACTCACATGATCAGACCACTTCCCGATCGTGCACGGAGTATGCATAAAATGCATCAATGCGTCAAGTTTCATAACAATGAAGGATGCAGACCCAACAATCTGGGGTGTCTCACAACGCTACAGATTCCGGCAGCCAACAACATGCTGTGTGATGGAATGGAAAAAGCAACACCGCAGACACTGACTTCACACATGCAGTCAGCCCGCAGACGTGGCCATCGTGGGGGGAAGTCAGGTGACATACTGTCTAGAGACCGGCAGGCAGGGGCCTCCATGCTTCGCTCTCACCTTTTTTAGAAGCCGGTCAGATTGATGCAGCGTTCGGGACATGTCTACTAAATATGTATATGCCGGTAGCCTCATAGCTTCGTAGCCTTCTGATGTACACTTGTAGGTCTCTAGACCCCAATGGCCAGTCTAACCGCGGCTGTCGGTTCCCCGCCAAAAATGCCACGGGCGACTTCACATGCGCCCCTCCACCGGCGCAGGCTTCGCCTTACTGTGCAGTCATAACCACAACTACTGTTGGTAATAATACTTCCTGTTGCCTACTCCAACGTACCCTGGATTTCATTTCTGACCGTCCAGCCCGTTGAAAGAATGGACCAGTCAGCTGCCGCCCGACAAGAGGACAATGTCACCGCTGCAGGCGAGGGGAGTCAACCCGAGCCGGCGTCCAATGTCCCGACAGAGTCCAAAACACAGCAAACAGCACCGGTACAGCAGAAACAAAAAGCTCCAGGTGTAGATCCAGATGACGATGAGGATGACGAGTCTGATCTCGATGATCTCGATGGTAAGCAGCCCTACACACGCACTCTCTACAAATAGGCAAAAGCTAAGCAAGTCTTCATCAGCGGTCCTCGACGACTTCTCCAAACCATCCGCTGTAAAACAAAAACAACCCGAAAACAATGAGCTTCCGGTTCAACCTCAGTCCCAAGCCCAGCCCACAGCACCCCCCACCGGCGACGAGGCCATCGGCTTCGACGAACAAGCCTTCATGAAACAACTCGAACAAGACATGGCCAACATGATGTCCCAGGCCCAGAACGAATCGGGATCCAGCGATAACAAGGAATTTCAAGATACCATTGAGCAAGGCGCAGATGCCTTTGCCAAGCAGTTGGAGGATAGTGGTGTACCCCCGGGTGATTTCCTAAAACAACTTCTGAGCGAAGTCCTGGCCGAAGGCGGTGCTGGGGCTGGGGCTGGGGCTGGGGCTGGCGACCAGGTCGATAAGGAGAGTGCCAGCGCCAAAGCCAACGCGGCAGCTGCCGCAGAGGGAACCCCCGAATCCTTCAACGATGCCATTCAACGCACCATGAACCGCATGCAAGAATCCGGCGACAAGGCCACCGCTGCTGCTAATGACAACGACGGCGACATCCCCGACGAGATGCTGATGCAGTTGCTCAAGGCGCTCGAGTCCACTGGTGGAGGCGACGATGACGACATCCAGAAGATGTTCATGGGCTTCATGGAGAAGGTCTCGAGCAAGGATATTCTGTATGAGCCATTGAAGGAGTTGGACGAAAAGTTCGAGCCATGGATTGCGGAGAAGCAGGCCAAGGGTGAGCTGAACCAAGAGGATGTCACGCGATATCAGACGCAGACCAAGATCGTGAAGGATGTGGTGGGCAAGTTCGAAGAACAAGGGTATTCGGACGAGGATCCGAAGTGTCGGGAATGGGTTTGGGAGAAAATGCAAGAGGTCTGTGCTTTCCCCGTTGTCTCGTGCTTGTTGTGGGATGTTGCTGACTAGACTGCAGATGCAAAACGCCGGTAACCCCCCGGACGAACTCATCCCCAACCCACTCTCAGACATGAAATCTGCACAGGACGCGGTCCCGCCGCCGGAATGTGCCCAGCAATAATATCAAAACATCTACTGGCATCTTTACAAGCATCTTCTATCGTCTCTTGGAAAATCTCGCGCAATTTATATCTTGGCATAGCTGTACATATACTCGGTCGATACCCTATTTACAATATGAAACCGCATTTTACCCAATTTACATCCCAGCCAAGCAACCAACCCACGAACGCCGTTAATGCAAGTTGTAGAGTGTCGGAAATAGACTGATGGCAATCGGCAATTAACCGCTCGATAAATCCATCCCTTGGCTTTGCGTGATCGGTCCCGCCAGATCCATGAAGATATCGTCGTATTCGTCATCATCACTGTACGAACCGGCAGCTACGCTTCGATTTTGACCTTGCTACTGCTGCTGTTCGATTTCTAGCATCTCCAGCCGTTCCATCTCTGCTGCCTCTAGCTCTTGTTCCTGCGAAAGAAACTCATCCAACTGAGCCGCTGTATCTATCGACTCATTAGCTATCCGACAACAACCAAAGAAAAGAAAAGAGAAAGAAAGCATACCTTCATCCCACTCTCTCCCCTGCTCCTCCTCATCAATCCCAAAACCTCTCATAATCCTCTCCGCCCGCCTCGCCATCGACTCCCGCCGCCTTCTCTCCTCGGCCACATCCTCCATCAGAACGAGCTGTTCGCCACGCGCCTCGAACCGTCCCGCATCGCGGTCTTGTTTAATACGGTTGAGGAAGAGCGTGCGACGATGAGCGCGGGCTTCGGGGGATGTAGCTCCGCTTGGGTTTCTTGCGCTTCGGTTTGCCGCCGTGGTGTTTCCTCCGTTGCGGCGCGACGCGAATGGGTTAGCGACTGTGTTCGCGTAGCGGGCGGCATAGTAAGAGCCTGGTTTCGAGTTGGACTGTTGGTCTTGAGACTGATGCTGAGGTTGAGATTGCGGTTGAGGTTGGAAGAATAATGACGCGGGTGGAACTTGCTGCTGCTGCTGCTGCTGCGTGGCGAATGAAAAAGACGGCTTCGACGACAAGGTAGAAGACATAGCTAACGGCGATGGATTCATCGGCGCGTAATTATAATTATACTGACACTCGTGTGAAGAACCTGGCGCGCCGAAAGTGCTGAGACCTTGAAAGGTGGCTGCTGCTGGTGGTTGCGTAGCGAACATTTCGATCAGTAGTATTAGATGGGTCGAATTGAGCGAACGAGTCGTGTCGACTCGTGCTTGGCAGAGTATTGAACTGGTAAAGCAAAACAAGAATAATAAAGCTAGCTCACAGCTGCAGCAAGCAGCATAATATATTCGCAATCAACGTGGAATGAACCCAGCCTCTCTCATACTCTGGACATTCCGGCGAAAATGACAGCGGTTGGAGTGACACGACTCTGGTATCACGTGAACACGCGATTGCGCTAGGCGATATTAGGATTAGTGCGGATGTACTCTCAACTGCTTATCTAAATCTTGATCAATCTCGGAATCGTGCTCCGTGCGGTAGTTCAAAAGAGGTATTTGATTTGGCATGACCGCACAATAGAATCAAGCACTCAAGTAGTCAACTCAACGAGTGTAAGATCTTTAAGTCTACTGCTCTAATTGACCCATCAGATTAATGATTATGTCGCGAAGGACGAGCGCATTGGCCGTATGCACCATGTGGGAGATTGATAGGGCGAACACTCCATGGTAAAAGAGAGCCAATAGATTCGACCTGCATCTACTCGTCTAGAGTGAACGCATGGTTCGTTACTTTATTATCGAGACTTGCCATAAGTAACTAGGTAACACTCTTAGTCTTCCAAAATGGTTGGCTCTCTTTGTTTTCTGGCCTGGACGTCAATGGAGAAAGAATACTACGGTAATATGTTCCAGCCGCACTCAGGAAACACTCTTTCAAGACCTGAAGTAATGACTCGAAGTACTCTAGTAGCCGCGGGCCCAGATAGCTTATCCAGGTTTCCCCTGCGACCCAGCCGTTGATCTCAACCAGCCGGAGACCGTCTTGATCGATTAAGGTAATTAAGTGGGTTCCTCCTTCGGCTGGCAGCGATGAGGTTCGGATAACCGGCATCTCCGCCACAAACCCCGACCCGGCCTCAGGTTCTCGGCCCCACGGAGATAACGCCTTCGGACTCGGACTTTAGCAATAAGTGAAAAAAAAAACTGTCATAACTGACGCTGTTTTCTAGTCTGGGGCCCGGCGCAGGCTTCAATTTCTTCATCCTCGCCCACACCTCGCGATGGCCGCTATCACCCGCGTATTGTCCTACGCCGTCAATAAGCCCTATCGAACTCGAGATATTCGCGACGAACCCCACCCTTACCTCAATCAAGATGGTTTTGTCGACTTCGCCCCCGGCGACATCGAGAACCCCCGCAACTGGTCAATGGTTCGCCGGGTTTTCATCACTATCACTTCTATTCTGCTCGTCGTAAATGCCACATTCGCCTCGAGCTCCCCTAGTGGCTGTTTTGGCTCCATCTCCAAAGAGTTCGGAGTGTCGACCGAGGTAGCAGGTCTCACAATTACCCTGTTCCTGCTCGGCTACTGTGCTGGGCCCCTCATCTTCGCCCCGCTGAGCGAGTTCTACGGCCGTCGGTGGATTTTCTACATCAGTTTCGCGCTCTACATCGCCTTCAACTTCCTATGCGCTTTCGCCCCCAATTTGGGCGCCCTGTTAGTGGGTAGGTTCCTCACGGGAACGTTTGTTTCCGCTCCGTTGAGCAACGCCCCAGGCGTCCTCGCGGACCTATGGGATCCGCTACAGCGCGCCAATGCCATGGCCGGCTTCTCGGCGATGGTGTATGTCGGGCCAGCCCTGGGACCAGTGATCGCTGGCTTTCTCGAGCTGAAGGAAGACTGGCGATGGAGTTTCTATGTGCTGCTCTGGCTGGGTGGAGGAACCGCGGTCCTGATGTTGACCATCCCGGAGACATACGCACCGACAGTTTTGTACAACAAGGCCAAGCGAATTCGAAAGGCAAAGATTCCAGGGTATGAGGATGTGAAAGCTCCAGTCGAGAGCGGCGATCGGTCGCTCGTTGGTATCTATAAGGTGGCGCTGACGCGGCCATGGATTATTCTCTTCGACCCGATTTCTCTACTATGCGCCATTTACATGGCGGTCGTCTATACCTTGCTCTACATGCTTTTCAGCATCTATCCCATTGTGTTCCAAGAGAAGCGCGGGTGGAACTCGGGGGTGGGCGAGTTGCCTCTGACGGGTACCATTGTCGGCGCGCTGATCGGTGGCATTATCGTTTTGGTTGACACTCAGCTCCGCCAGCGAAAGATTGAGAAGGGCGAGAAGAAAATGGAAGATACTGTGCCTGAAGATCGATTAACCCTAGCGATGATTGGGGGTATTGGCTTCCCCGCGACCATGTTCTGGTTTGCATGGTCGGCTGAATATAAGTGAGTCTTGAATGATCCCCATCTCCCTCTCCTGACTTTGAGATCATGCGAAGAGACTGACTTTCTCGAAGCTATGTCCACTGGATCGTTCCCACTCTCGCTGGATGCTTTCTGTCGAGCGCCCTGGTTCTCATCTTTGTCGCATATTTGAACTACCTTGTGGATTGTTATCTGATGTACGCTGCCTCTGCAATTGCTGCAAACACCATTGCCCGCTCGGCTTGCGGCTCCGCTGCACCGCTTTTCACCAACCAGATGTTCACCGCACTGGGTGTTGGGGGTGGAGGAAGTCTCATCGGTGGCGTTGCTGCCCTGCTTGCCATTATTCCTTTCCTCTTCTACAAGTATGGAAAGCAGATCCGAGTCAAAAGCCGATTTGCGCCAGCGCCGGATGCTCGCGCGCAAGAAAAATCCGATGAAGAGGCTGGTCCCCGGAATGAGGATACCCAAAGTCCCGAGTCGCAGTCCAGTCTGAGTGGAAGCTCCATATCGCAATTCAATGAGAGTGATGAAGTAGAGAGGGGGGAGAGGATTGAGAAAACCCGGGATTGAAGCAAGATCTCCACCGTCCCGCCTACGTGCCAAAAGTGTCCTCTACCACTCTCTTCTATTGCTCCCACTTTGGTTTATACACCAGTGACCTTGGTTTATACACCAGTCAGAAAGGAACGAAATCCTCGCTCCGGATCTTCTTCATAGAAGCTCCCATTATGTCTAATGAAGCCCTCCAGCTCGGCGAAAACCGTGAGGTCTGGCTAACGAAGTAAATAAATCAACTTGACTCCCAACATTGGCTGAAAAGATATGCCTGGGCCATCGTGGATCGATGGATGGGCAGAGCTGGCCGTGTAGAGGAGTTTCTTGTGATATACACTGTAATTACGTTGGCGAGTCTGTTTTCGACTCCTACTGTAGGAGTTAGCTTAGCTTAATACACTTAATATCCGAGCACTCCATTGTACGACGCCAGTCATTTCCATTACACCCTCGCAGGCCCATGTATCCTTGCAGAGAAGCTGATAGAGCATAACCATGAGGGGGATGGGTGGTTCATGGCCCTGAAATCATCCGTCTTACCGTGTACTCTGTATACGGTCCGGACTACAGTCCGGGGGTGTCCCATACTCCGCCTGCAGTGTACACAGATCTACGAGGACTACAAGACGGTATCTGCCAATGGAGACGAATACACGCTGTATTCCCGAGGAAGAGTGCAGAGTGAGGAGTGTTCCTCCGTGGTTCGGAGGATCAACGGTTGCGGATCTCTTCTTATACAGCTTAATGCATGAACGGCAATGCACTACCTTTTGCATAACAAACGTTAATTCCAGGGCTATGCACCATCTTCCAGGTATTAGCCGAAGTTGTGCGGACATACACGGTCTACGTTCACTGAGGCTTGATCAATGGTGGACATGGAGAGCAATGCCAGCCATATAAGAGTCTGCCTCTGTATTCGACGAACTGAATCTTTATCCGGTCATTTCAGCGCTTTTGATTTTTTTTATTTCTTTACCCACCAAGTAGTATAGATCCATTCAGGGCTCCTTTGCCATGACCACCATGCACGAACCAGTACCGCAACCGGGCAAACGGCTCCTGGCAGGATATGTCGACTACCTGGCCGTGTCGGACCCCAACCGTCGATTTGCCTTGATTCCCAAAAGCGACAATGTCGAGGATGGGTTTCGTGAAGTGACCATTCATGACATTGCGCGTGCTGTGAATGCCATGTCTCGGTGGATGGAGAAGCACCTCGGGGCACCAAAGCAGACGGAGACAATTGCGTACATGGGAAACAATGATATCCGGTATATCATATTCATTCTTGCCGCCAATAAAACGGGAAATAAGGTAGGGCAAATCGTCAGGCAAAGCAAAGGCCTTCGTGATCACCACGAGATCGATCACTCATGCTGATACAAGTCTAATCAAAGATCTTTTTGCCGTCGACTCGCCTGCCGGACGAGGTATATGCGCATATCTTCCAGAGTACGAACTGCAAGACAATGTTGTTCAGCCAGGAGAGAAACCCCAGGGTCTCGGAACTGAAGGGTATATTTCAAGGAATGAACTTCTGGCAAGTACCGAGTATGGCGGATATCTTGGATGACGAGGAAGGATTGAACCACTACCCTCTCTCAAAGACATACGAGGAGAGCGAGGATGAAGTGGCCTTTATGATTCACAGCTCCGGAACAACTGGTAAGTAGCAAGCGAGGATATCATCTTTTTCTTTTTAGCGTTGACCCGTGTTGCAGGAATGCCAAAGCCAGTCACTCTCACCCATGGCTTCGTTGGTACGCTTGATTATTGCGCATACCTTCCTCTACCCCCCGGCCATAAACCGTCGTTCCCCGGCGACCTAGGTCCAACAGACCTGGTCCTTTGGTTTACCCCGTACTTCCATCTGATGGGCCTCGCCTCTTTCACGGAGTCGATCTTTCACAATGTACCCATCGTTGTCTGTCCCGACAAGCCGCTTTCCGTGGATTTGTTAGTCAAGGTTATTCAAAAAGCAAAGCCTACTGCAGCGTTATTCCCACCCTCGATCGTGGAGGACATGAGCCAGTCCCAAGGAGGACTTGCTGCCATCAGCACCCTGAAATACCTCTTCTTTGGAGGGGGTCCTCTTTCACCCGAAGCAGGGAGCAAATTGAGTCGATACACCGAATTGAGAAGCGCCATCGGATCCAGTGAAATGGGAATACTTTGCTCGATGGTCCCTGAAGGAGAAGGTACCTGGTCATACTTTCAATGGAACCCTAATTTCGGCATCGACATGCAATCGGTTGGAGAGGGATTGTACGAGCTGGTAATCCCCCGTCGGGAAGACTCTCGCACCATACACGGCATTTTCCACACGTTCCCAGCACTGCACGAGTTCAGATCGAAAGACCTTTTTGCGCCACACCCGTCAAACCCCCAGCTGTGGAAGTACCACGGCCGCCTGGATGATGTGATTGTCCTTAGTAACGGTGAAAAGCTGAACCCCGTCACCCTGGAAAAGATCGTGGAGGATAACCCTGCTGTTAACCGGGCCTTACTGGTGGGCCAGGCCCGGTTCCAGTCTGCTTTGCTGATCGAGCCGGTGTGGGAAGTCTATGAGACGGATTTCGACCAAAACGAGCAGAAGGTCATTGATGCCATCTGGCCGGCGGTTCAGGCGGCGAACAGGACTGTTCCCGATTATGGCCAAGTTATGAGAAATATGATCCGGATATCTAGCAAGGACAAGCCATTCAAAACCACGCCGAAGGGTTCGACTCAGAGACATGCAGTAAACAGAGACTACGCCCCCGAGATTGACGCCATATTCGCCGCACAGGATGACCAGTTGGATATCAAACTTCCCTCGATCATCGATGTCAAGGGTCTCACTACATATGTGTGTGAGATAATCTGTCGCCTCCTCGACCGGCCCAGTATCAAAACCAACGAAGACCTCTTCAGCTCAGGGCTCGACTCATTGCGGACCATCCAGCTTAGCAAGCTCTTGAGGAAAGCTGTCACTGATCACAACCCCGACTTGGATGCTCAATCAATAAGTCTACAGGCTCTTTACACGCATCCGACTGTGGAAAGGCTTACGGAGCTGCTTTGGGGGACCCTTACTGGCGAGAGTGCCGTTGGCCGAGCGTCGCGCTCTGACAAGATTTCTGGTCTGGTTTCCAAATATACGCAAAACCTCCCTAGGCGATCTCCGAGCTTGTCTACTCAGCTGCCCGGCACTTCAACTGTTATTCTTACTGGGTCTACGGGCTCCCTGGGGACATACATACTTCACAGTCTTCTCAACAGCAAAACCGTGGCCAAAGTGTATTGCTTTAACCGCTCCGACGCGGCGATCCGGCAGAAGGAAGGATTCGAGGCCAAGGGTCTTAATGCTTCGTTACTGGAAAATCCAGAGAAGGTCGAGTTCCTCCAGGTCTCCTTTGGGGATCCGCGTTTCGGTCTCCCCGACGACAAGTACAACGAATTGCTTGACAGTGTCGACATGATCATCCACAATGCGTGGAAAGTGAATTTCAATCACCCCATCGAATCATTCGAGGACCCTCATTTGAAGGGCGTCTACGAATTTGTGAGTTTCAGTATCAACAGCCGTTACAATGCTCATCTGGCATTCATCTCCTCAGTCAGCACGATCGGAGCCTGGCATCCTTCCAAGGGACCCAATATCCCCGAATTACCCATGGAGACGCCCGACGTGGTCCTCGAGCAAGGATACGGAGAGTCCAAGCATGTGGCAGAACGCATATGTCTGGAGGCTTCTCGGACGGCAGCGGTTCCGACAAGTGTGTTTCGAGTAGGACAAATTGCCGGCCCTGACACTCGGATGGGCATATGGAATCCCCATGAGTGGATCCCAACCGTGGTTGCCACCTCCAAAGCCATTGGCAAAGTGCCTTTGGAACTTGGCGGCTGGCCCGTGGACTGGATATCTGTTGTGAGTGAACATATCCGTGTGAACTGATGGGGAACGAGTGATGACGGATTATGCTAACAATACAACTGATATCAGGACACTCTAGCCACCATTACCCTCGAAATTCTCCAAACCCGCCGCTCTTCCCCTGCCCAGGAGCGAAATTCCTTTTTCCATTTGATGAACCCGTATAAAGGCCCATGGTCGTCGCTTATCCCGGCGATCCAAGAGATGTATCCCGTGCAACCTGTTACACTGAACGAGTGGGTCCATGATCTTGAGAGCATCCAGCATCCATCAGAAATGGAGATCCGGGAAAAGCCCGCGTTGAAACTCCTTGGTTTCTACCAGGGACTGGCGAATAATACCGAGACTTTGTCTGCTCCCGTCAGCGTCAAAAAGGCCCAACAGGCGAGCCAGACAATGGGACGTCTTGGTCCTGTCTCGCACGCTCAGATGCTGAATTGGCTTCAGCAGTGGAATTTTTGAGGGTCGCCCAGGAGTGGCAGACTACTTTTTTTTGCATCACCAATAATGAAGAAGCAGGTGGTTGATTCTGTTTATTTTTCTTCTTTTCTATGTGTACATACGCCAAAAGCTATGAAAGGACCAGTGTAACCCAGAATTATTGAAAGTCACGGGGAATAATACCCAGAGTCTGGCCATATAAGGATCTTGGACTGCTGATAGTTTTGCAAGCAGTACCCTTTGTGGTATGACGAGCCGGGAATACGACGTAGATCTCTGCAGTGACCCAAAGATCCAGAGACATCATCCATACATCTTAATGCCAAACTCAACCATGGAATGAATTAGCTGGCCAGCGAGGACCGAATTCTTGAAAAGACGAACCCCAAAGCCGACCAGATCATAATGATACGTCATTATTTATTTCACTTCAGCGGCAAGCGTCGCAGGCTGGTCAGGGCTGTTTCGGATTAGTCGCTGTGATGCTCCTGTCTACGGAAGCTATTTATGCATCTGTAGGCATGAATTGAGTGAGAAACTTTTAGGTGAATGTATTTTCTGCTGCCAGGTGTGATAATAGTTAAATACGAGTAATAAAATAGATACATAGTGAAGAAAGTAGTGGCTACCGCCGGCCTCGACAGCATTGTCGGATCGACGTACTGATCGACTGGCGGCTGGCGGATGAGAACGACTGTAGCGTCAAGACAGCGGTAATGATAGTAGATATCCATTGTGAATACAAAGGGTTTCAAACATAGAGGGGGAATCAACACGGAAATGCTCTTCGAGTGAAGAAAAACAAAATAGATAAATCAACGAATCGCTATAGTGAAAATGATGAAAAAGGAGCGTAGAATCGTTGGAAGGAGCGTAGACATTCTATGATGCGATTAAAGAAAAAGCAAAAGAAATAAAAGAAATATGCTCGCAGCCAAAGGAAACGACCGGACATTTGCACCGTCGCCAATTTTATTCTGAAGTGGCATAGACTCGTTTCCGTTGAGGGTCCAACGGAGCGGGGTAAGGATCAGATAGATCGCGCCTAGAAATTTGATGCTGCGTTGACCGGTCCAGGGTTGTGGTATTGATCCAGTGTGGATCGGAATGGCGTACCACTGTTGTTAGCACCGGGACTGGGAGCCTTCTCCCGATTACCAGTGCCAACAGCAGTGCCGCTCATCAGATCGGTCGCTTCGTCCGCATCGCTGCGACCACCCTTCCTGGCGCGGATTCGCCAAATCACCCCACCAAGAGCACCAATGATGAGGGCACCGCCAACACCCACCACGACACCGATGATGACCTGCTTGTTATGAGAGGAAAGGCCCGAGTTATTATTGTCCTTGCTGGAGGTGCTGAGGGAAGGAGTACTGGTGGCTTGGCTGGCCTCGTCGCTTGTCATGGTCGTCGGCAAAGGAGTACCGCTAATGGTGTGGGTGGTGGTAATGGTCTTGGGAGTAGAGGTGGTCGGCTCCGAAGTAGTCGAGCCAGTGGTCGTTGGATCGGAGGTAGTGGTAGCATCTTGGCTCGAAGACGGGGTAGACGAGGAGTCCGTAGAAGAAGTCGAATCGGTCGTAGAAGAGGACGAATCAGTCGTTGAGGTGGGGGTGGCAGAAGACTGCGTAATCGTGGGGGATGAAGTCTCAGAGACCGACGTACTGGACTCCGTGGCGGACTCTGAAGTCGAGGTCTCTGTGGTCTCTGTTGAGGAGGCAGAGGCACTTCCTGAAGGCAGGAGGTTGCCAACATCAGAGACAAAAGCGCTCTGGCCTGCGGTGACCGTCACGAGCGATAGGGAATACAGGAAGAATGAAAATTTTGAAATCCGCATCCTGGGCAAACAGTGACGAACAGGAACTCGTGGGACGGGAGGAGTAGTGATGTCGTAGGTGTAGTAGTAGTATGAGCGGGAATCCAAGCGAAGGGAGGTGGTGTGAGCAATATCAATCGACCAGCGTTATCGTATCACCCACTATAATACGATTCCCAGGAGAAGAGCGAGTGACAAGGAGGTATGTGAGTTGAAGGGGATGATGCAAAAAGAGAGAAGAGGAAGGGAGGAAGATGGAAGAGAAGAAAAAATCAAAGAAATGGAAGAGTTACGGCACCTGACGGGATGAATAATACACGATACGATCAATGAATGGGCGGTTCTTTTTCTCTTTTCTTCTTTTCCTGAAACGAGACGAACAGAAAAAAGACCCAAGAGGCTAGACTTTCTTGGGCCGGTGGGGCTCTCGGAGCGCCAGCTAGCGTGTACACAAAGTCCAATGGCCAGCCAATCAAAGCGTACATAGTGAGACATTCCAACCAGCACAGTGACCAATCCCAGGAACCTGCCAGGAATATTCCAGTGGGGCAAACCCAGATTCCAGTCCAGAGCGTGTACTGATTGGCCAGTACTGCCAAATACGGAATCCAGCTGTCCAGATAGTGATTGGTCGTTATTGGGCAGGTAATTTCCCTGGCGTTTCAATATCCGAGGGGTCCTTTCCTTAGTGGGATTAGAGTCACGGGAGACTGACATGCAACGGCCAAAAATAACCGGCGCTATCCAGAATTTATAGCTGCTAGATCGGCCATCTCTTGAGGGTCTCTGTTTTTGGGAGGCAGGAAACGGCACTATTTGACTACTAGAGAAGTGGTAGCGCAGAGAGTGCTCGATTTAGATCATGCCCGAACAATGGCTCTACTTCCATGGTTCCGGAAAATAGATTCGACCCCGTGCCGTGTCTGACTGACCCTTGGTACGCCGGCGTACTACGTACTCTGTATTGTTCGAATCCACTCGTTCTAATATTACAAGGTCCCGTGACTGGGCCAATTAACCGCTGAGCCGATACCCGATTGCGTTGGTCAGCATTGGGCGTTTAGGTTGCGTCGTGCCTGAGCCGGGTTCCAGTCAATCGTGGCCCGAGAATTACTCCGGAGTTGTGCATACTTGGATGCTCTCAGTTACTCTACATAGACACAAGATTATAGTAATCAACCTACTTGATAGCATTTGCCTGTTTACCTGCAATAGAGGGCATGGACCATAATCACCGTCATAAACTGCCTAGCTAACCGAACTAGGTCCTCCAATCTGTTAAGGCGTGGGAAAAAGATGTCTGGGGAAGTTTCTTAAATAATGGGTTGGATATCAACAAACTAATGAGTCGACAGACCTCTCCTCATTCTAACGCGAGCATACCTGTTCCCTTCTAAAGATGACTAGCTGAATGTTTGTTCAATTCTAGCGATGTACTCGAGGACTGGGAGATGACCACATGGCTCCTTGATAACGGCGAGGATCCCAATACACGATGTATTCACTGACTGCTGAGTGAGTTGAAATTCATGCTTCTTTATATCACTGAATTCGACCAGAGCAATAATTGGACGGAGAAAATAGATCATTTGGTGGTCTACCAGCCTACCAAGAGCCTCTATAGTGGTGACATGTTGAGCCATACCCAATGCAACAGCCTAGGCGAGCTCAAGTATGCTTAGAGGTCTATAGGTGACAGTGAGTAAATTCAGAGCTGCAATGGAAAGCTTCTGATTTATGGGATCATCTAAGGCACAACAGGGAAGTAACATGGCGTAGAGTGGTATCTCTTCCAAAAAGCATCGCAGTGGATTGAATGCTCCGGTTTAGCAGACCTTCATACGCTCAATGGTCATCTTTGCCCATATGGCACTTGCCTTGGCAAACGGGACAGTCTCTTTATGGCAAGTCCCTCGACATTCATCGATAAATAGATTAATTGAATTTCAACCATTTTCTCGACGGTAATGCGGTTTCGCTGAGTGTCAGAAACCACTCCATCCAGCTGTTCCAGTATCTCTTCCTGGGGACAGGAAAACAGTATACTTTTGAGTCCTGGATTATTTTGCGATAAATATTCCAGAAACTCGAATGACTGTTTCGAGAGGCTGTGTTGTATCGCACTCATCCAGACTATCAACAATAATGAAAACTGGGCAATTAATGGCTTCCAACCTATTCTGCAGGAACTCTTCCAGCCTTTTTATATTTGCTACTAAATCAAAAGCCCAAGAAGCCTAGGCTGTTTATACCACTCAACAAGCTTTCTCAGGCCCACATAGGAGGTGACGACGCAGTCAGGGTTCATGAGCAATATCCGCTACGCACCTGCAGGAGCGTGGACCTCATGCCAGGTACCGTGGGATTCCCAGATTTGGTTCCCTGATACCTCACAAAGGCGTGCCTACTTCACATGTGGCATATTCTTCCACGTACGACCGAATAGTGAACTTAGGCTAGTTTATGAGGACCAAACCCCAGTATATATCATATATATTATAACACGAGATAGGACACTTTGAGCTTGACTCAGCCAGTAAGACTGCCCGTTACGCCAAGATATGAACAAAAGCCGTTGCTGACACGCTCGAAGGATGATATAGGATTACATGTATGCTTCCAATTTCAAAGCCCAGTTAAACCAGTAAGAAACTGAGCAAAGCGGATGGAGCCATTGAGGTTTTTCTTCGGATGGAATGAGGGATGCAGCCCACGGTGCAAGAGGTACAGCCCAATCTTTATCCGGCATGGAATGCAGTTAGTTATATAGAAGTGTGTACGTTAGGGAAAGGACGAAAGAAATATATGTATTGTCGGGTATCACGAGCATATAGTCGTCAATCTGTAAGCGGAGAAGGTCACGTTTTGTTCCGAGGTTTGCCCTTGAATTGATCCTTGATCTCTTCCTTGAAGTACCCCAAGAAACGCGGGACGCGGCCATCTAGCAGAGTTAGTCACTGCCAGAGTAAAGACCATATCTATGCAAGGACTGAACGGCTTTATCGTACTAGCATTATTATCGATTTTCGTACCTCCCATCTCTTCGGGAGGTAAACCATGTCGGAGGCGATGGATCTTCTGATGGACTGTCCCAACCATCCGGTGGAACGATGGGCTGGCCAGCAGCTGCAGATAAGAACCAAGAAGTCAATACGCTGTTCTCTCTTCTTTCTCATGGATCGATCGAATGAGACGTACCCTCGTTGTGAGCCAAACCTATTCGGGAAAATTCGTCAGCCAAATGAGGTGTCTTCGGAAGGCAAACGAGCAACGCACCTCGAGCCACATCCAAACCATCTCGATTATGACAGTTGACCAGAGTATCGTGCAGTTGTATATGGTGGCATTGAGAGCGATAAAAGGTTCCCCCTTCCTTCTTCTTCAAAGGACTGCAGGGAATACAGAGGCGTGTCTTCAAGAGAGCTGCATAAAGCCAAGCCCGCCGCGTTGTGGCAAGGAAACGGAATGAGTAAGCAATTTTCTGCCTCTCGGGCCCGCCTTCCAATAAGAGGTGATACAGAGTAGTTTCCGGAGCGGAGGAACAGCTCGCGATCAAGCCAATTGCATAACGGATGAAATCAAGTAAACAACAAGGACACCAACTGCAAGACAATCTCCGCAATCTCAATGACTGTCATCCACGGGCTGGCCGGCACTTCGAACGGGGGGATATTCGGCAAAAGCTGAGGGTTGAGGATATTCATTTTATTCCTACCAGACGGCGGCGGTTCCGACTGATTCAAATATCCTCATAACAATGCCGTTACAGGCCCCGAAAACTTGCGAGGTCTTTTTCTTACAATCCGGTTCCGAGCACTGATCGTCTAAATAGAGCTTGAGTTCGGCGAGGGAGGCGTTGCTGCGGATGAGGTCGAGGAGCTGGAGGACAGACCGGTCACCACTATCACGGAGCATTCCAACAAGGCTTAGCAGTAGGTCTTTACAATCTTCGAGGGTCTCGAGCTTGCGCTTGACGCCCCTTTTGCGACGCTTGTCGCTGCTTCAGTCGATCAATGCGGTTTTTACGCAGTTCTGGCACGGCAGTTGCCCGGAACACTGAACAGGTAGCTTTTTGGATCTACCTGGATCGTGACATCGTACCTTGAGTTTCCGTGATTTACAGGCCGAACAAGCATTGCGGATTAGTTCTTTTGGGTGCCTGCTGGGCGTCGCTGTCTTTCTCATGGCGAGCACCACGGGGTACTAGGACCAGAGGGCGGTGGAAGTCGGCCACATCGACGGAGATGTCAGGGCATAGTGTCTATATTCCAAAAGTAGTAGAGAAGAAGAGAATGAAGAGAAGAAGAAAAAACGCCCCGCATCACGACGTCCAACGCGGTCCTGCCCTCATGAATTCCGGCTGAGCCGATCGGAAACCCGGATACCGGGAGGTTTAGTATAGAATGGCAGCGAAAGGGATGTGCTTTTGGTATGGTCGTGTTTATTATGAGGCGATACATCAGATGTACTCCGTATAGACACCCAGATATTATTGGCCCTCGTCAGGGCCCACCCTAAAACTACTGCCAATCATTCTGATTACGCTAATGCTTGTCACCCGTCAATGGAGTCTTGGCACAGCATACTCCGTAGTCACATCAAGCTCGCCGCTTTCTGTGAGTACTTCAAACTTACTCTGTAAGCACCAGTTGTGATGACTGCCTCCAACAATGTGAAGATACACCCCGAATCCAGCTTCTTCCAAGAGAAGCGAGGCTGTCTTCCTACGCCAGACGAAGTCAGAGAATTCGACCGGAAGTTGGGTGGTTTCCGTGCCACGCACTTCTATCGCCCACCACCCGTCAGGTTTCCATCGCTAGGGCTGCTCGTCAAGTATGGAGCTGACGTAACAATTTCCGAGACTCGAACGCAAATTTTGCTGCGCGATCATCTGCAAGACCAAGTGCCCATCCCTGAGGTCTTTGGCTGGGCTGAGGATACGGGCCAGAGGTTTATTTACATGTCCTTGATTGAGGGCGAGACCTTGCAAGAGAGATGGGGTACCATGAACGAAGTTGAGAGACGAGCCGTTTGTGATGAACTCAGCTATATGGTGAAGGCGTGGAGGGCTTTGAAGCAAGACTGGGATGGCCGTTATGTCGGTGAGTTGAGTTTCCTTAAATGAAATATGCGGGGGCATACCTACCTAAGACCCTATTTACAGGCAGTTTTGGCAAGTTACCACTGAACGACTTCTTCCTCATGCTCCACCCGGAACTCGCCGGTCCATTCGAAGGCCCAGACGCTGTCCAGCGGTTCCAGGACGCTTGTGGAATAAACATCGACGGCGGTGTGCCCATAGTGTTCACACATGATGACCTTGTTCCGCCCAATATCCTCCTTTCAGCAGGATCGAATCCGAAAGTGGCAGCGATCATTGACTGGGGTCAGGCTGGGTGGTATCCTGCGTACTGCGAATATTGCAAGGCTAAACGGGTGAGGCTGAATCCGGAACGGTTCAGTGATGAACTGCAAGAAGAATGGCGCACGAAATATTTGCCAAAGATTATGGATCCGGTGGACGATGTGACATACTACCACCCTTGGCTTTGGTTTGTCCTATCTATGATCTAATCACCCTATTCGCCTGGGGTATGGAAGCCTACATGACTCTGTTAAGGGTGGGTTTTATGCTAGACGAGGATCTGCTGGGAAGGAAATCAGGCGTCGGTATTTGTTTTGAGGCGTATCTTAGCAACATCAATCCATTGCTTTTTTTCTTTTTTCTACGATGTTTATGTTATCTGCTTTTCTTGCTTTCTTTTGTAGAACAGCAGCATCTACAAGACTACAACTCAACTATGGCAAGAAGCTTTGCGCAAAGGAGAGATAGTACGTACAAGTACAGAGTACTCGAGTACGAATACGAGCAGACAATCAATCCAATGTGCTGTCTGGACACGTCTTCCGCTCGTGGGTTCAGGGATATCATTAAGCAAAACTGTCGATCCCTTCCTTCGCTTTTCGACACTCCTCGGGATGAAATTGCATCGTGGCAAACAGGCAAACAGACACACAGATAGGACGGGACAAGCCTTGGACTACTCTGTACTCCGGAGTATGGACAGACAAGCTAAGGACCTACTATACTCTGTACGGAGTAGTAGGTTCTAGTGTGAAATGGAGACTTAAGCATTAAGAATACTCCCTACAAACGGAGTAACGAGTATTTAATGGGACCGAGGTCCGTTGCCTTGTTTGGAAGGATGTCTGAATCGTTATGTACGCGGTACACCCCTGTCGGGTCATTACATCAGAGTCGCTCCTTTCCTGCATTCCCGATTGCATCTGGAACCATATCCTAAATCCCTACTTGCTGCTCCCGCTTTTCTACACTACTCTGAGTACGACTTGTTTCTTATTTGCCCTTGCTAAAATCAATTGCCTCCCATTGGGAATTCTTTTCGTCCTGGTTCTTCAGGTACAAAGCATTGCTACTCGCGCGCCCTTATCTGCTTCATCATTGGATATTAGCCCTCCTTATTTACGAATACGGAGTACATATCTTGCGGGTAGAGCATACAACAACAAGGGAAAAATAAAAAATAAAAATAAAAAGAAGAAGAAGAAGAAGAATATATATAACAATACTCACATACTGACAAGGGGCGTTTCTTTTTTGTTCTGGTCTCGTCCTTATTTATAATCTCATCGTCACCTTCCCACCCGTTCCTAACAGCATCCGCATATCCCGCGTCGCATCGAGTCAATTTCATTCCCTTCCCGGGCACATTGCAGGATCAACGTGGGCTTAACGCGATTGACGCCCGAATAGTATCCTGCGCGAAGACCGTGCCCGCAGCTCGTCTCCTTCACAGTTCCTTCGTTCTCAGACCCCAAAAACTGGCCAGCCAACATACGAGGGGCAGCTCCAACAGCTGTCCCGATCTGTCCGTGCTACAGATATCCCACCACCACCACCACCACCATCACCACCACCGACAACAACAACAGCAACATCCCTACGATACCATAAGTATCGTCCCGTCCTACGGTGTCCAGATCCAAGCCACCCAGCCGTACTCCTGTTCTCCTTCAGATACCTTCAGTGTTCGCGCCGGTCCGCATAAGCTTGCGTCAGCTGGAAAACGGGTTTCCAACAAGGCGCGCGGCGTCCTGGGCAAGGTCCGCACCTTCCATAGGGTTGCTGCGGCCAAAATGGCTCATCCCGCTATCAAGATCGATACAAATGTCCAGGCGACCAAGCGGGGTTTTCTGGAGGACAGCGATGACGCGCTCGAAGCTCTAGGCGAAGAGGACCATGATAACGATGAGCTGGAGGCGGTTGACAACGAGGGTTTACCTCCATTTCTCTGCCAGTCATTGTACGGTGAGTTCAAAAAAAAGGGATACTTCCTTGACAGTACATTGAATTGGGCTAATTTGTTTCGTCTTGTCGCATTTAGAAATCCGTCAAAAATTCGACGAACTCGAATGGATGCAAGGTGCACGGATGGCGGAGGGCTTGCTGTCTGACGACCCGTCACATCGTTGGGCTCTGGAGGGCGACCCTCAAGTGAAGGCAAGAAATCGATACGCGAATGTCCAGGCCTGGGCCAATTCGCGTGTTCATCTCCGGGTCCCTGAGGGCGAATGTGACTTTATCAATGCGTCGCCAATCGTGCTACAGGACTCCGCCACCCAAACGGAACGGCGTTACATTGCTACTCAGGTTGGTATCCTCGGGCCTTTCTTGCCAGCAAACACTGATTGTTTACAATAGGGTCCAAAATTCGGACATCTTGTCCACTTTTGGCATATGGTCTTCCACGAAAGCCATGATGTTGGTGTCGTTGTCATGCTCACGCAGACGGTCGAGTCAGGTCGAGAAAAGTGTGCGCAGTACTTCCCGCTCGATCCCAGAGATCCGTCGATGACCCTCGAAATGGAGGAAAGTGATACGTTTGTGAGCGATGACAACCACGACCGACCTGATCAAAATGTTCTCAGCGAGATTACTTTATTGGAGACTACTTTCGATGAACAGGCTCGTTCTGAAATCCGTAAACTCGAATTGAGAGTGGGTTCGGAGTCTAAGACTGTTTGGCACTTCCTCTTTGCTGGTTGGGCCGACTTTACCAAACCCGAAGGTGAAGACTGTGAGGCTCTGCTTAAACTCATCAAGATATCGGCTTCCAAAAGTGGCCCGGATAGCCCACGTGTGGTGCACTGTAGCGCTGGTGTTGGTCGAACCGGAACGTTCATTGCGCTTGACCACCTTCTCCAGGAGCTGGAGTCTGGGCAACTTTTGGACGTGACCGATTCAGACGAGGATCCCGTCTTTGATACGGTCAATCGAATGCGCGAACAGAGAATGATGATGGTATACAATGACATGCAGCTGCAGTTCATATATGAAGTTCTACGGGAGCAGGCCAACATCAAACTCGGCAAGACTATTGCATCCCCCGGGGGTCGGGGAGATGAACGATCTACCAAGATGGCCAAGCTGTCAAACGAGTTCGACCGTGCATCCCGCTTGAAGCCCGGGCTGCAACAGCCCACAGGGCGTCCGTTAACTTCTAGCCGCAGCTGGTCTGGTCCGTCGGGTGTTCCCTGATGATGAGTAGTCACTACGTACTTTGATTACGAGTCAATACTCATGTCCGTTTTGCCGAAATACGATTACACGGTCTCGATTGACGTTATATTTAACGTTCTGTTATATGCATATTTTTGTTTCCTTGCTTATGACTGATTATGAAATTCCTGCATGCGATGCTTTGAATGGATACTACACCACTGCATGGCCTTTTCTCTTCTTTTTTTCTGCTTTTGTCAGATATCATTCTACTTTTTTAAACCACTTCTTCTTTTCCCTTTTTTATATACATATACTCTTGTCATGCGTTTGATTTTCTGATTATCCCGAGGCAGTTGTAGGTCTTAAGGCCAGTTCCTTTTCCTGTGTTGTCCTTCCTGTCTGCCTACGTCGTCATGTCCTAGTATTAGAATTGTAGACTAATCAATATCGGAATTGGTCATAGAATTGACCAGAGTCTATTTGTGTCATAAAGCAGTCACTTGGTATTTGGTGGTGTAAAATTGTTCTCCTTGCTATTGATAATATCAGAAAAGAATGGGCGACATTGCCGCCAAAAATCAGCTCAAAGGATAAGATTCCATTATAGAATAATATATAATAACATCACATTGGCAAAGATATCCAGGACATGACCACGCTGACAACATCAACACATAACGAATGCACCTGAAGTAGACATAACACTTGCTCAATCATAAACAACGAATGGGATATGGCATAAAAATCACAATCCATGAATCGGATCAATCATAAGACGGAGATGTAACGTCTTCCCATGCACCTACTTTTTTCCTTGAAAATCCTCCAAGAGAAGCAAAGAAATAAAGGCAGAGAGATGACTGGGAAAGGATCCTTAATCACTCCGCTTCTTCCCAGCGCCCTCACCATTAACAGCTGGGCCAGCACCACCGGCACCATCTTTCTTCAAGTTATCAGGTTCGTCGACCACCTCTTCCGTATCCCAATTGTCCACGCATTCTCATCCCAATTATCCACCTCCTGCTCCAACGACATCACTCCGGTCTCCTGCGGCCCTAGACCTTCACTATCATCCCGATCATCATGGTGATCACCCGTAACTCCCAACTCCACATCGTCCACATTGCCCTCATTATCCGGAACAGCCCCATACCGCGCGGACCGCCGCCTCTCCAGCATCCGCCGGTGGTACCATCCGCACAACCCAATAGCACCCAGGCTGCCAACGATATTTGCGATGAGGTCGAGCGGGTCAAAAGGCCGGTCGTTAGGGAGGACGCCTTGTAGGATCTCGGAGCCAACGCCTAGGACGAGCGTGCAGACGCCCAGACTGAGGTGCAGAGCGCGGCGACGCGAGGTCTCCAAAATCCAGTAGAAGACTAGCGAGAGGAGGAAGAAAGTGATCAAGTGTAGGAATTTGTCGTTTGGTTGGAGGTGTTGGGGGATGTGGGTGGGGGAGCTGTGTGGGAGTAGGCCGACGTAGCCTGCGATTATGAGGAGGAGGAGGAAGGTACCTGCGTATTGTTACTTTCTAAATGCTCTTCCTTTTCACATTCAGATTGTAATGAGATTACTCACCCGCGAAAGGGTAGCGAATGCGCATGGTGACCGGAAATTGCGAAGAGCGTCTGGAGGTGCAGAGGATGAAAGTGGATGACAGCAGGAAGTCCCCGGCTGGAGAGTCATGTGCCGGGATGAGGAGTGGTGAAGCGCACGTCCAGGGCACAACACAGCTGCGAAAGAGCTATTGCGAGTTAGAGAGATATGCTCCGGACTATCTGAGCGTCATCTGGGGTTAAGATAATTGATTCCTGGCCGTGTGGTGCTGTTACTACTACTACAAGCTCCCCTACTGCACGACCGCATGCGAACTGCGCGGTTGGTCTGAACCTCCGCCCTCTCGAACTTCACTTCGTCCGCGCAGAGAAACCTCCTGCAACAGCGCTCTTCTTCGCCATCCCCCTTTCCCACTCGCACCATCATTTTTGGACTGGGAAACATCTGCTTTATGTTGCCTGGGTCTCACTGATCTTGTCTCTATGTCTTTTTCCGTCCGCCAGACCCCCGAGTTGCGTTCTTTCCGGGCTTGAATTTCTTCTAAAAACCGTGGAGATTCGAGCCCCCTCGCCCGCGCGCCCCAGAACCGCGGTTTTGGGAGCGAGCCATGTCGCTCGGTCACCACCACGCCGGCTTGCCCCCGGGCAATTTTCATCCCCCCGATGATCCTCACGACTACGCGAGGCCCGTCAATGGCTATCCGAAGCCCGTTTTCGGGCCGCGAACGCCTCTCCTGCGCGCCGCTTCATCCAACGCCGACGGTTCTCACGCGGGCAATAATATGATATCGGAGGCGGATACCGCCATCGACGAGGACCCGCGCATTGCTATCTTCCGCGATCTGTATAAATGCAGCGAGGCGAAAATCCACGCTTTGTTTGATCGGGACCACACCCTCGATGAACCTCTCGCTGACTTCGCGGTCGTGGATGCCGATCTCGAGTCGAAACCGGCACGCGCCGAACAACAGACCACAGCGTCCCTGCCACCGCCACTACCACCGCCTGCGAAAAAGCCGGCCAGGAAGCTGGATGATGATGACTATGACGATTACGACGATGACGACGAACCCGAGGCTGCGCCTGCGGCTGAGCAGGATCCGTCGCCAGTAAAGCCCAAGTCCCTGGCCGCGCCGCAGGATCCTAGTGGCGCCGGGTCGCCAGGCCACCATCGCCCGAGCATCGCGGCGTCCGCTGGCGGCGATGGCTCAAAGGAGGCGAAGAAGGAAACCCTCGAGGAAATCCGGAAGAAGTTGGAGGAAGATAAGAAAGCCACCGAGGAGGCTGCAAAGCGGAGCTTCCGTACGCTTTTCTACACGCTGGAAAACGATCGCGATGCGATGCTGGACCAACAACGACTGGAGGAGTCGGAACGACAGGTCGAGGCGGAGATGTCGGGACAGGCCAATGCTGGCAACGCCAATGGGAGTCCAACATCTAACGGCTACGGTTCCCTGAGTAGCGCGAACCTGGGTGCTTCCAGCTTAACTCTGAAGAACTTGATCGCACGTATTGATATGAAGCGTACCATGGTGCAAGCTTCAGATGCAGAGCTCCGCAGCCTGATGAGCGAGGTTCGCAAGAACCGTAGCAAATGGGCTAGTGAGGATAAAATTGGCCAAGAGGAGCTATACGAAGCAGCGGAGAAGGTGCTCAGCGAGCTCAAAGCTATGACGGAGCATTCGACTGCGTTCTTGACTCGTGTCAATAAGCGCGATGCGCCTGACTACTATACCAGTAAGGGCTACCTCTTCTTGCTCCTGTCTTTATGCAGCTATGCTAACCGTACCATCATCAGTAATCAAACATCCTATGGACCTGGGAACAATGACCAAGAAACTCAAAGCTTTGCAATATAAGTCGAAGCAGGATTTTGTCGACGACATTAACTTGATCTGGTCCAACTGCTTCAAGTATAACACGAACCCGGAACATTTTTTGCGCAAACACGCGATGTACATGAAGAAGGAGACGGAAAAGCTCGTCCCTCTCATTCCGGAAATTGTCATCAGGGACCGCGCTGAGGTTGAGGCGGAGGAACGTAAACTCCAGCTTGCGGACCTTGATGGCGCGGAGGAGAGTGATGATGAACCGATCATGTCGTCGCGAGGTAGAAAGGCCCCCGGGAAATCGGCTTCGAAGAAGGGTACTGCCCCTGTGCGGAATACTCCTAGTGGCTCTGAGCCGCCTGGTGCCTCCGCCTCTCAGCCGCCGGCCCCCGTTCGGTCCGATTCTGATGTTGCTATGGAAGGAACACAAAACGGATTTGCAACTCCGCCGCCAGGGACCCAGACACCGTCTGACCCCGCTGGAATCGGAAACGGTGTGCCCGGGAGCCAGGATGATTCCATGGACATGGACGGCATGGTCACCTCGAACACAGCGCTGAGTGCTCTATCTGCATCGGGCGTCGACATGGAAGATCCCGAGTACAAAGTCTGGAAACAAGTCACCAAGAAAGATCGGGCCGTAATCGCGGCAGAAAGGCACCGTCTTCTTAAAGGTGACAAGCTGAACTCTGATGAGCCGGCCTTGCTGCGAACGAAGGCTGGTATGAGGAGATGGTTGCGCAGTCAGAAACAAGTCCAAGCTGAAGGTGACGATAAGGGCCCGGAATCAGGCTCTCAAGGCATGGAATCTGATGCTACCGGGAAGACTCTCGCAGAGGGCATTGAGGTGGAGGAAGACATTAAAGTAATTCCTGACTATTACGATGTCATGTCTGGTGTTCCCGATCTACCTGATCAGATACTCTGGCGCGAGGATGCGGACGGAAACATCGTCGATGCGTCGGAAGAGTTTCTCCGGATCTTGCCCAAAGGCTCGTTTACTCAGCCAGAGAGCAGACTCACCCAGAAATTCGATGCAAACATGCGGCAGATGCAGGAGACCCGGAAGGTTTGTTCAAAGGTTGGCATCGTCAAGCAGATGCAGTTGCAATCTCAGGTATGCTATTTCTATCTTGAACTTGTCATTTCGAAAACTGCCCTAACATACTGCAGATGTATCAAAACCAATTCCAAAAGTATAATCCGGAGCCCTTCGCTGAACAAGATATTCCTCCTCATGTGATGAACGATCAAGGACCCGTGGTTGCTCCTTGGGTCTGCAGGTCTGCACTTCAACGCTCGGTTGCCAAATTGTTCTACCACGCTGGGTTTGAGGAGTACCAGCCTTCAGCGCTTGATGCCGTTACAGACGTCGCGTCAGACTTCTTCCAGAAAATTGGCGAAACTCTCAAGTCCTATATGGAAGTTCCCAAGGTGCCAACTACCGATTCACCTGAAAGCGCAGAGAGCACGTCGCAAACATCTCAGTGGAAGCGACCATACACTGAGCCGGAAATTGTTCTCCATACTCTCTCTTCCGTGGGCATCGACATTGAGTCCCTCGAATCGTATATCAAAGACGATGTGGAACGACTGGGTTCAAAGCTTGTGACTGTCCACGATCGGCTCAAGTCTTTGCTTTCTGAGCTTCTTCGACCTGCCCTCGCTGACGGTGGTGAGGATGGTTCGAATGCGTTTGCGGATGGAAGTGAGCAGTTCGTTGGTGGCGATTTCGCTGAAGATATCGACGAGGATTTCTTTGGTTTCAAGGAGCTGGGCTTGGATAGAGAGTTTGGACTTGCTACGCTGAGCGTTCCGTTCCATCTCCTTCAGAACAGAATGTATAATGCCGCCCAGTCCCAGAACACAAGGTATGTTATGTTGTCTTTCTATTCCGAAACCTTGAGGATTCCTGCTGATATTTGCTCTTAGCTCTACGCAAACAGTAACCCTCTTCCATCCGCCACCGCAATACCCGCGTATCTCTACCAAGTCTCTACCATCACAAATCGGCCTCGTGCAAAGCTTCTTCAGCAAAAAGCTCGAGACCAATAACAATGAGCCTCTAATCGAAGACCTGGAGCTACCACCCAAACAGCGCCCAACGGCCGCTCGACCGCGTCTCCCAGCGTCTGGCAAAATCGCCCCTCCTTCTGGTCTTGGAGGAGTAGGCGCAGCAGGCGGACCTACCTCCAGTCCGTCAAAACGACCAGCTCCAGCCACAACAGCTTCCGGACCATCATCCTCATTCGCCACCAAACTTGCCAGCGGTACAGAGCCAAGCAAGAAAAAAGTTAAGAAAAATAGTGGGCTCGCTATGGGAGTCCCTGGTGACGAAGCAGCCAACACCACTTCGACGGGGGTGGATGGCGTGAAGGGTCCGGACGCTGTGAAGGTGGCCGACAACGATGCCAACGGGGAAGAAGACCCAGCCGCTGCGGGTTCTTCAGCTATGGACTTGGGTAGTAGCGTTTCGAAGACTATTGGGGTGGATATGTCGGATGGTGTTGATGGCAATGTCGGTGACCGCAGTTTTGAAGAAAGTCAGCATAAGGGCGAGGATAATAACGCTGCACCTTTGACAAATGGGACTGCGGCCGCGGCCGATATCTCATGATGTTGATGTATGATTATGAATCACTCACTTACTGGGGGTTAAGAGTTTGGCTGGCAGTTTTGTTTTCTTGGATCTGAATCCAATCAGCCCGCGTGTACAGTATTAATTTTCTTTTTCTTTTCCTTCATTTTTTTATTTTTTACACTCTTTTCCCTCTTCTTGTCTCCCTTATTATTATTATTATTATTATTATTATTATTTTCCGTTTATGACTTTTTTGGCATCTTGTTTTCTTCGCTACCACATTTTCCTACCTACTTACATCTTGTACCCAATTTTCTTTTTCTCATCATCAATTTGTCTTCCTTACCTGTAAGCAAAACTTGTTACCTATCTTCCATCTATGAGGTAATGCATACATATTTTTCTACATATGCATTCAAGGGTTTTTACTACCTGGCAATACGTGCAGTCTGCATACGGATCTGACGGCCTGTGTCTTTTTACTTTCCCTTTGGGCTCGTGTATCTTAATTTATTTTTTCCTTTCGTTTCCTTTGAGAAAGCCAGCCCGATACATGGATGTATGGATGGGTTTGCTGTATGGACTGGCTATTGATTAGATGCTGTTTGAAAGCGTTTAGGGTTATCCGACACGGCCGCCCTTCTCCTTATTAGTGATGACTTGCCAAAAATACACACACACATACACACACACACATAATAATAATAATAATTAGTTAAATAATTAAAAGAAATAAATGCTAATATTGCCAGATAGAAATTATCTAGGGCGCTATCCGTGCTAAGTCACAATTTGTATTCCAGTCCGCAACTGCTGTACTGTCCAGGTCCGTCTGCCCCATTAGAGCCAACCAGTCCCGATCGATTCAGCCATCACAAACCCAAGAATTCATAATAGTTGACAAACGCTACGCCGATGCATCTGGCTATCAAGAGAAGTCGCGAAAAGGGAGAAAGTATCTGAGCGCCGGCCCTAAACGAACCACATGCCGAATGGGAGTCTGTTCGATGTTCCATGAATTGGCAGAAGTCGGGGATCAGTAGGTCGATTCTCCGGCTTCGGGTTCGTCATCCGGACTTCAGGGCCACTCTGAGGTCCAGAGCTAGCAGGGACGTCTTCATGGTGACGAGCCCGAGTGGCAATAAGGTGGGCGTAGTAAACCGCCGGGACTAATCAAAAATTAGTAAAAGCTTTCAATGGGAACGGGAAAGAACGTACACAGCGAAACCGAAGTCGTGGACCTCATATATTGATAACAGTGATCGTAGATCATGTTCTCAAGCTCTTGAGGGCGATGATTTATCTGGTCAAGAATCACGTGGTAGTGAACAGGGCGAGAGGTACCTTGAAGAGCGATGTGTGAGTACAACAGGAAGTCCCAACCGTGAGGGTCCGTAACGTCTCTCTCAATCAAGGTGCCCGGCAGAGGGTTTCCGTTACGGTCAGCGGAGTTCCGATCGCCAGGTTTCGGGAAAGCCCTAATATGGTGTCGCTTGTTGGCAACGACGACAGTAAACTTTCCCTTCCATTGGTCTTGTGTCAACCGCATGAAGATAGCCTTCATATCGACAAGCTCCTGCTGGAGAACCTGTTCGAACTGGCCAGTCGAAACGCCGTCGCGGAAATAATAGACATAGTCGGGGGCTCGCCCGCCTCCAACAGTTGACATCCACTCGCGAACAATAGGAGTCAGCATGACCTCGATATTAGAACGGGCAATCATCTCGGTGCGGTCACCATTGGCCTCGCACGCACCCCAGTAGCGACCACCGAATGTATCCATACAGACTGACATTGCTGCCATGGACGGTGACCAGACACCAAGCGGAGAATGAGTAACATCGGCACCGATAATCATAGACTGAGGCCGAAGACCAGCTTCGGGCACCTTGGGAATGGCACGAGTGGTGGTACCGCCAAGCTTGGCATTGACCTTCATGAGCACGTTCGAAACATACTGAGGGTTGCCTTTGGCGACATGACCGGCCTGCAGGACTTGGGAGGGAACGCCCCAACGGCAGTCACACGACTTCTTGATTCTCAAGTAGGTGAACGAGTCCTTATTTGGTACAATAATCAAAAGGAGCTGAGGATCTTTCTGGAACTTAACCCCAGTCGAGTTGTACAGGCGTTTGACTGCTTCACCAACGTCTTCCCTCAGCTCCACGACCACGGGGCGCTTGGCAACGGTACCACCGTGGCCAGCGTACATTTTCATGACTGAATCGCAGAAACTTTCAACCTGGGTGCGGTTGATCGCGTTACGCTTCCCGGGGAAGAAACCAACACCCCAAGCTTCAAGAGGTCTTCTATTAGTCGAGTAGAATTTCTTACCCCGCAGATCCCAGCGGCCGTTGCTGCCGGGGTTATGGCGTTGATTTCCGCCAAATTGAATCTCCGGGTTGGGGAGCAGACGGGCCTTAGTTCGAATCATATTGGTGTCTACCTGAAGGCCGAAGGTCTGCAACACAGGATCGTTGGTGTGATCGAGCATCTTCTTCGATTTCTGTACCGAATTCAGCCTGTCAGCCGGACGAGACGCTGCGTATTTGATCATGGCGGATGTCTGATATTCATTGAGCTTCCAAGGGTACTTGTGAAGCCCATGAATAGTCAAGACTTCCATTGGGTAGACAACTCCTTTTTTGGTCATTTCAACCATGGGAAGCTCCCAATAGTCAAGGATTAGGTTGTACTTGCGGCGAAGTATGTCTCGACGTTGATGGTTTCCTTTTTGCCGGTGGCTTTGTCGTTCAGGTCGATGGTATATTGACGGGCATTACCGTTGAGCAAGCCCTTGACGATAAAATTGGTACCCAGGACAGGGCAACCACGGTAGTGTGGCTGGACTTGTAGCTTCCTGAGACGGCGGTGGACCTCGTAAAAAGCATTCGACTCAGTAATCCCTCCGTGACCATCAGGAATGGCTTTCAACAAGTGCATGAGATGCTGCCGGTCTCGACAGTCGAGAACAGCCATTGCAGCTCCCATGAACGAAGTGCGTGCCCAGAAACAAGTGTTAGAGACATCAACGTTAACGATGAGTCCACGGCCCTGGAAGATATTGTTAGCTTGATGCAGTAAGAAAAATGAGGTATCGAGGGATTCACAATAGCAGGACGAATAGCCTGGTAAACACCCTTAAAGGCCAAAACACCATTACCAAGATCTTGGTTCTCTCCATTCTCATCGAAGAAAGAGCGCTTTATCGCCAGAAATTTCTGGCTCGGGTACTCTCGTAATACGTGGTCCAGGAAGTCTGCAACTGTTAGTGGATATTCAACGATTCCCACGAGCAAGACGATGACTCACTCAAAGCTTCCAAGACGGGCTCCCCCATAGAAGTTTGGCCTTCGAGCCAAGCTCGCAAAACAGCCAAGTTGACTGTCTTGGTAGGACGAACGACAAGGCGAAAACGGTTGGAAGTCTTGCCCACGGGGCGACCCTGTTCGATGTCGAGATCGACTTCGACATTCAAGCCCTCTCGATAGTTGTTCATGGACCTGTATATCTTAGTGGCCTTTGCCGAATACACTTGAGGTATTGCAATACGTACCAGGCGAGCTTTTGACCGTCGAAAACGATCTGACGAAGGGCACTTTTACGAGCATTGGAGTTCCAGACTTTCTTGATGACCGCAGTCTTTTCGGCGCCATTACCAATGTGGACCTGTGTTCAATGTTAATACACCACGAGGCACACATCACAATAAACCAAGAGAACCATGGCTGGCGTTTACTTACATCGTACTGGTAAACAGTGCGGCTCGGGAATTTAGCAATTGGATAGGCGTTCAGAGCAACTTCGATCTCCTTGCCGGTCTGGTTGAAGCCAGGGCGAGGAACCTGGTCGGTCGAAACTCCATACTTTGCCAACTCGTCAGCATCACGCACACGAAGATGACGAAAGCCATCCCTCAGAGCATTGATTTGTTCTTCACGTTCCATGGTGGAGGTGAGCTTGGGAAAGTGAGGTAAAGTAAAGCAGAAAGCAGTCTGGGACGCCAAGGGATGTAGTAAGGTATCGAATCTTGATGTGCGAGAAGGGGGAAATCGCAGAGGAAGATAGAGGGAAGATGGAAGTTGGAGGGAGGAGGAGGGATTTAAATAATTTGAGAAGAAGGACGAAGGCGACAGGACAGCAGATATCGCGTGAATATTTGGCTGCTACTCCCATATTGAGACAAAATGATGAATGGCGACTTCCTACATCAGTAGGAAGATCCACAGGTGGTGAATCGTTTGCTGTCACTGTTTGACAACCAACGCAATTGAAAGAGACTGGTGAGAAGGAACCGGGCCCACAAGAGGAAACAGTGAAAGGCCAAAATAGAAGAGTAGGAGACATGTAGACAGTAATGGCAAAGGAATTCACTATGGAAGCCTCAGGGAAGGGGAGCGGCGGCAAAATAATAGATGGGAGACAGCAAGAAAGAAAAAAAAGGTGAATGAAGTGATTAGTGACTGCTCACAGCCAAGGTAAGGCCTAGTCTTGCCTTGCAGCAGTTCTTTTTCTTACTCTCCAAATCCCCAAGCCAATTACAAACGTACCTTATGGTTCGCGCTGAATGCCGTCAGAGGCAAGTCAATATTCTTGCAAATATCAGTTGGCAGCTTTGGCTTATCCGAAGATAGATCTCCAGCAGAAGCTGGATCTCGCTCAAACAACATGGCTAAGTACTGTTTCAACACAGACACGAATATGAAGGGAGCTCTGCTGACACTTTAATAATTAGATCCATGTTGCAACGAATTCAAAATACGACTTAACGCCTGGCTCTAGGGGTACAGGAGGCTGGAGGGCCAGGCAGGCAATCCACCCACGTCAAGATCCTAAACAAGGGAATCGCGACTTGAGCTAACAAGGCCGAACTGCCTTGTTGGGGAAGACAGCAGCACCCCGCCGCCGTGGGCTTCCTTTGACTTCGACAGGGTAAAGTGGGCATACAAGCAGGGCGTACAAGAACACCAGAAGCACTAGAGGAGAGTACATACCTTTCAGGAGCATCAAAATAGAATACACCGCGTGGGCGTTCACAGTTGGCAGGGAATGCTTTCCCCAGGTTTAATGAACCCTAGGATGATTGTAGTGAATGATGGATGATAGAAATGGGATGGAGCTGGTGAAAGAAGAGAGAGGGTGGAGGGTGAAAGAAGAAGGAAGAGTGAATATAGGCAGGGAAGGAGGTGGGGATTAAACAGGGCAATCCAAGAAGGAGCGCGCGCTGAGTAAACAAAACAGGAAGGCGAGAGAGACCAGGTGCGCGTCGACTGTCCCAAAGAGGAAACAAACGTACCGGGGCTACTCAGAGACAGCGTCCCACTTGGAACCTCTCATACGCATAGACTGGAAGAAAGAAGAGAGCAAAGTACGCTGAATCTACGGACAAGGCCGAAAAAAAGATTTACTGTTCGGCGTAATCGTAACAGGTCATGGATAGGGCTAGGGTGTTTTGCGAGTAGATTGAAAAACAGGGTCAGCTACAAGCATATAATGCGTACCGCCAGGACTACACATAGAAGCTATGTAGAATGAATAGATACAAAAGCGTTTTGTATAACCAAAGACGGCAGGATAATGAAAGGTTTAAAGTGACGGAAGTCCCAGCTGTTGTTGTAGACCATCTGCCTCACTGCAGGCGGAACAGGAGCAGCAGCACCCTCAGCGTTACTTTAGACTCAGGTTGGATTAATTCAGATAAACAGGGACCATACCCCGCGGCTACCAAGATTTTAGGGCTAGGAATCTGAGATCTCGATCTAGGCTATGACGAGAGAACTGCGTCTTGCACTGGTTGGAATCCTAGCCATACCTGTAGCTTGGCTTGGGAATTTTTGTGAAACAAGGTTTTTCTTCTCTTTCTTTTCTTCTGGGGGGGGGAAGAAGGGAGGAAGGGGGTATGCTTGCTTGCCTGTCAGAATGCTAAGGAGCTGGCGGCCAAGGGAGCAGACTGAACTGACCTAGAGCTTCCTAGTTGATGGCGAAGTAGTAATGGGCATAAAAACGTCTACTTGAGCATGCTGGTAAGTGGGACCCTCACATCCAGCGCTCGTCATATATCAAAAAGCAGTCTCGATTTCTGTACAGGCTACTCGGGTAACTACATAACCCGCGAAAGAATAAGAATCAAAGAGTAAGATGAAATAAAACTAGCTGACACTGCGACCTGGTCTTCAACCTAGCCGCTGCGACTGCAAGACCCAGAGAAGTCCAGAACACGAATATAATATCAAACGCCGTTCCATGAAATGCAAGTAACACTGTTTTCCAAATGATTGTACATCCGAGTCACGCTTGGTTAATCAAAAATGCTCGTAGGCTGAGTGAGATACAGGGGAGAAGGAAAGTCAAAAGTCGCCGGAGATGGATGACTGGGAAGCGACGCTGCTAACTGGTAGTATGGATGGCGGTTAGGCACCTGGACGGAATATACCTAGAGAATTATATAAGTATAAAGACGGTTGGTAAGGAGGGAGCAAAGCTTACCAGTAAACGCCTGCATCCCAACAGGTGTTTGTCCGCCCCCCAAGCCACGAGCTGACTGCGGCAGGGGAACCTGCGCAATAGAGCCTGGCATGTCGATCCTACGAATGAGATCAACCAATTTCTCTGGAGAGAAATGACCGGCGTTGTATGTCGATGCCGGAGGAATAATACTAAGGAGGTAGACAACGTCCCGCGGAAGCGGAGCAGGCGAGCCTTGAGGTCTGATATGAGACCCAAGCTGACCACTACCGTTGATTTGGGGACGCTTTTGTTGATCCAACCGCCGTCCCTGGACAGCCTTCAGGGGCGACTCTGCCCGGATGAATTTGCGTGGTCGACTTAAGTCGTCATCATAATCCTCCAGCGGCCGTTTCGGAGAATTGTTCGGGGCAGCATCGGAAAACTTTGAAGGCGTACCATGGCGCGAAGCCGGGGCTTCTTGGGTGGGATATGCTGCCTTAGGTCTGGCCTGGGAAGGCGAGATAATCGGCCGCACAGCGGTAGGATCAAACGATGGTGTAGAGTATCGGTGAGCAAACTGCTCCAAGGTCGGGTCCTCAGGGAACAGTTCACGCATTCGGTTTTCGAGATTGATCACTTGAATAAGGTCACCATACCGGGACTCGTACTCGTGCAGGAACGCAAATATAGGTTTGGTCTTATGCACGTTGTCGGGATTGGATGCCAGCTTTCTCACCGTCATTTCAAACACCGCCCTTGCGTCTAAAAAGAAGTAAGCTTTCTGGTTCAAAAAAAAGAAAGAAAGAAAGAAAGAGAGAGAGAGAGGGAAAGAGAGCGAAAAGCCTACTAATGACATCGTTGATATCAATCAGATGTTTGAGATATTCGAGCGCAAAATTCTCATCTTCAGGGAATAGCTTTGCGCCTCGCTCGAAGATCTTGGTCGCAGCAGGATCTTTGTAGCAATGGTACTCGATAAGGGCACTCGCAATGTAAACATCACTAGTAATGCGACCCTTTTTCCTAGCATCTGCAAAGATCTGTCGCGAACCAGGCGCCTCGCCCGGCTTGCCCTTACCCTGGACACGACGCATCGCACGCATGAGAGCAATCCACGCAAAAGATACCGTCTTAGACAGGATACCGATCTGGACAGCATGTGCGTTGCGAACAGCATCAATTTGCGCGTTTTTCATGGTTTCCTTTGCCTTTGCATCGCCTTGGTCGTCGTCCTCGTCTTCATTTTTCGTCTGCTGTCTGTCAGGAACAGATTCTGCAAACATCTTCTCCATGCGTTCGACATCTTGGGATTCTCGAGTGCGAGCTTTGGCGATCAAATCGTAGAGTGCGTCTAGAACCCTATCATAGGGCTCTCTGACTTTAGCACCCCGCTTGATGGGATCTTGCTCGGGCTCCGAAGTAATCTCGAATCGATCGGCACGCTTAAAAGCAAGCAAACAGCTTTCCGGGTTGGCCTCCATGCCTTGTCTCAGAAACTCATTTCCTTCAGACTCTACATCATTAAGGAAACAGAACTCAGCCGCTTCGAACCACATCTCTGGCACAAACCGGAGAGCCATAAGTGCTTGCTTGTAGACATAGATCACACGATTTCTGAAAGCAGCGGAGTCTTCCTCTTTCAGGACGAGGGGATCCCCTTTCTCCCACTTGATCCAACGCCTCCAAATTTCGACCTGCTGTGAAAACTCGACATCCCCATCAGTCCCCGGTACAGGAGGCAGACGCGGAAGAGATGTACGGATCAAATCCCGAGTAATATTTTGCAGCTCCGTGAAAGAGCTTCTGGCCGTCATATATGCTGGCGATTGCTCTTGGAGGAATTTGCGGCCCTGAATAGGAAGGCAATACATTAGAGACATGCATTCAGGTATGGCGGCATTGAAACTTACTGTAAGCTTATTCAATCCCATTTCAAACTGGTCGTATTCCTTCCAGAGAGTATTGACAGCCTGTGTTGGAACGCAAATTGCTTTCTGGTATGCTTTGCGAAGCAGGTCCATCTTCTGCTGGTCTTGCCACCCGGAACCACCGACATTACCAGGCCCAGAGCGTATAAATTGGACATAATCAGCCCAAATAGATCCAGAATCTTTATCCATGCCAACGTATTGCAGGGCTAGGTCATAGGCGGAAGAGATGATTTTGCGTGCATTTCCGGTCATGTCCGTCGTCAAGGGGTTCCGCCGACGGACATAATCCAAATACACAGACCAAAGTTGAACGTCCGGTATAGTCAAAAGTGTCCTGTTGAAGATCTGTTCGAGTCGGAACAGCTCGCTAACCTCGGATTCCAAGTTGGCGTACGCCACCCATTGCTCAGCCTAACAAACAATTAGCCCTATCGAGCGATGAGAGTATGTGGCAAAAGATGTACTTACAGCAAACGGGAACACCTTCAAGAAACGCTCATAGACCTCGCGAGTACTGTCAATCCTGCTGCGGGCCTTGTGCTCATTAATCAATTCAATCCAGGCGGGTATGTCGCCCCGAGGATCTTCATGAATTCTGTCTTCCAAGATACCAACTCGATCGTGTGGTAGACGACCTCTCGACGCCGCCGGCGATTCCGGCGTGGGGGTAGGCGCAGCGCTTGCCTGCGCACTATCAGACTGCGATGTGTTCTGATCAAGGACAGTAGGGGTCTCATTTGAAGGAGCGGGAACGGCAGCGGAAGAAAGAAAGTAAGGGCTATTAGAGACAGTTTGTGCATTGGCAGATTCCTGCCCAGTGTCTGGGAATGATACATCAGGGATGGAAGTAGACTGATTCGTATTTCCCGAAACAGATTGCTGAGGCACGTTCACAGAAGTAGTATCCACATTCCCCTCAACACCAAGTAAGCCTGGCGGTTCATATTCCTCATCACCACCCTTATCCTCGTCCTCGTCCTCGTCCTCATCATCGACCACAAATCCGCCAATCGTCTTGGCCTTTGGCTGTGGCGCAGAGGCGGAAATCCGGGACTCAGATTGCGGAGGTGTTTGGGAAGAAACAGTATCGCTGCCCGGTTGGCTAGGGTCCATTTTAGGAGGAAAAGAAGTCTGCTGGGGAGGGTTGGAATCTGAGGGAGAAGGATCATTTGAAGAAACATTTTCACTTTGCTTGGAATCTGTCAAAGAAGCAGAATATTCATCTTGCAGTGTCTTTGAAGGATCATAATCATAATCATCTGAACTATCTGCCCCCTGCTCCTTAACAGTCTTCCCAAAGTCCACAGAGTCCGCACTCATTGCCTGGGCCTCAAAGAAGGCCTTCTCAGCATCATCTTCAGCCATGACAAAATGAGGTGATCTGAATCGCAACGAAGCACAGAGATGATAAACAATGGGATAAGGATATGAATAATGACAACGATTACCAATAGGGCCTGCGCAGTAGAAATGAGTCAGTCGCTGACGTGAAACTTCAACAGTGAGTGATGTGAAGAGTAGCAACAGGGAACGCACAGTAAAAGAGAAAACGTCTGACAATGTAATAAAATATAATCAGTCAAGTGATGCAGCAGAAACCTCCTGCCAGTCGGCCAGCAGCAACCTCAAATCGATGACTGGCGACAGTTGGCGACAGTGATGGTAACGGTGTCGCTGCTTGTGTCTCTGCCGGAGATTGCAGAAGCTGCAGCTGCCGCCACGTGATCCAAGGCGGTGAGCGCGCGACTGACCGCAACACGCGCGGCGGCGCGTTCGTCGATCGCTCGATTAATTGACGCTGTTTTGCTGGATGGCCTCGAAGCCCCCCTTCCCTCCTTCCTACATCCACCTCCTACTGCTCGTTTCTCTTCCCTTTTCTCCTTGTCTGTGAACAGATTCGCAATTTTAAAGGCGCAGCTTTCTCCCCTCTTTATCGCATCGTCAGCTTTTCTTAAGCCATTCCCATTAATCGACCCAATTAACCTACCAATTCAGCCAATCCCATTCCCCTCCCCGCCATGTCGGTCGTCTCTCTTCTTGGGGTTAAGATTGTGAACAACCCGGCCCCCTTCTTGGCCCCCTATCAGTTCGAGATCACTTTTGAGTGCCTGGAGCAACTTCAAAAAGGTGAATAGATGAATATTTTCCATGGGAATTGGGCTGTATTCGCTAATACTGAGTGCTGTTAAGATCTCGAATGGAAGCTCACCTACGTTGGTTCTGCGACTTCGTAAGTCGAATTCACATAGCCAAGAACTAAATCGCTGAGACTTTTACTGACCAGCCTAGGTCCGAATATGACCAGGAACTGGATTCCTTACTCGTCGGGCCCATCCCTGTTGGCGTCAACAAGTTCATTTTCGAGGCCGACGCCCCCGATCTTAAGCGCATTCCCGATTCGGATATTCTTGGCGTCACTGTGATTCTCCTTACCTGTAGCTACGATGGTAGAGAATTCGTTCGTGTTGGATACTATGTGAACAACGAATACGACAACGAGGAGCTTCGGGCGGAACCCCCTGCGAAGCCAATTATCGAGCGAATCAACCGGAATATTCTTGCTGAAAAGCCGAGAGTGACTCGGTTCGCCATCAAGTGGTATGTATCCTTTAAGCTTTAGACGATAACCGTTGCTAATTGTTGCTTCTAGGGATTCGGAGGAATCTGCTCCTGCGGAATACCCGCCAGACCAACCCGAGGCTGATAACTTAGACGACGACAGCAATGCCTATGGTGCTGAGGAAACCGAACTTGAAGCAGCTCTGGTCAAGGAACTCAAGGATACCGAGGAGCCGGAGCCGAAGGGCGAGGACCATGAAATGGAAGGTGCTGAGCCCACCGCTGGTGAGGAGGAAGAGATCTCTGATGGCGAGAGTGAGGATATCGAGGATGAGAGCGATGATGACGAGGAAGAACTCGAGGAAGAAGAAGGAGCCGATGGTGAAGATGATGTTGAAATGGGTGATGGCTCGGAACAAAAGGACGAACAAAAAGCGGCTCCCGGGCCTCAACACCAGCAGGCCGACATTATGGTTCACTGATCGACTTACTGCAGCGTGTGGATTTTCAAGCTTGTTTATTCTTCCTTTTGAATGATTTAACGATTTGGTTTGGAACGTTTTCATGACATTGAGACTTGTTCAAAGCCTGCTATATATCCTAGGCCGGCAGCATTATATAGGTTTTATGAGATAGAAACAATAATTTGAGCAACCTCCGAGCACCCTTACGCCACATCGAGTGCCTGTGTTACATCCATGCTCTACCTGTTTCCTGCTTGAGATATGCAGCGCCCAATGCTTCTGTTTGTATATGGAAGGATATTCAGAATGCCATCTGTCATTCAACGAGGTCCGTCAACGAGCTGGACAGCTTCCATATGTCTTTTTCGATACTTAACGCTACAGCTTATCATGCACTGTCAACTACGTCCCACTCTTTGTTCAACATACCCAAACACGCTTCCAGAAAGCAAACTGCCAAGTACGGAGAGGTCGATGGGGGATGGTGAGATTAAATTGAATGAAGCGAGATAGATGAGGGTCAGGTCATTCTCGGATCCAAGAAACAGTAAAGAGACGCCGAAAAGTACCCTTGAAACACTATAGCACATGCATACATAAGGGATAAATGGAGACAAAACAAGGGGTATGTTGGTAAACCGAATAACTATTAGCGCAAATTAAACTTGGCACGTATTAGACCATTTCCCTCCAATGGTAGGAAACCTTGAAAGCCAGAGCTCAAAGATTAAAACCCAAATTTCGAACCCAATGCTACGCACGGTACAGTCAGCGGGACATAGAACACCTTAGCTCAGGTCTTTGAAAAACTCACCTCCAAAGACAGCCTTCCTCTTTTGATTTTGAACGTATTTGTTGACGTCACGGGCCCAGTTACTGCTGTTCTCTTCCAACCGGTCCATATGTTCGCCCGAGACTCCAAGCTGTTGCGTACGATCCGCCACTTGACGCTGCATGTACGAAAAGTAACCCTCCTGACTGCCTTGCGGCTGCTGCTGCTGGTGAGCGGACGATACTCTTTCTTCTCTCGCAGCTCTGCGTCGTCCTTGTTCATCAAGCTTCATTTGCTCTTGCATCCGCTTGGATGGTGGTCGATCAGGACCTCCAACTAAGACTGTTAGTAGACAAGAACCAAGCATATTTCATGAATTTTACATACTCAGCTCATCCATATCAGCTGGTGTTACGTATTGAGTTCCAGAAATCCACTGAATGTTCGTGATGGTCGGTCGTGGTGGAATGAGGGCCTCTGAATTGAAAAGCTGATCATCGGAAGGTTGCCTGTGGAAGGTGTCAGTAACCTGGTTAAAATTAAGATAATGGTGTTGACATACAGTCCGAAACCAGAGCCCCAAACATTGAACAATCCTATTTCAGAGGGGGTAGTCCAAGCCAAAACGTTCCCAGTAGGCGAAACGACACTCTCAGATAGGCGCCTCATATCGACAATGTGGCCAATATTCGTGCACCCTATCTCTTTTAGCCCCGGAATTGAGAACGCCCGAGCGTTGCCATCACCGAAAAGCCCAACCAGACTGTAGCCACGTCCCTCGGTCTTCACGACAGATGCAGAATCGCACATGAAGTCATCCCACGATTTATGGGCACCCTTGGATGTTGCAGGTTTGAACATCCGACAGCCTGACACTGTCACCCCAAAAACAACACCGTTGATTTTCGATCCATGGCGCAAGCCCCCGACTGCGTTTGGTGTGGCTAACGCCAGGCTACCGGCATCTGCATCAACAGGGATGATATTGATCACCTTATCATCGAGTAGCGTTGATCCAACAAAAGAAGCTTTGTAAGCTCCGTCACTCCCAGGTAGAATCTTGAAAGTTGCCAAGTTGCCTCTGTTCGTGCCGACGAAACAACAGATGCTAGAATAGTCTAATAAAAATAAAACGCAAGATTAGTAGGAACCCATCGATTACTGGCGTTGTAGCAGCTTAATCCTTACCGTCACCTTCCAATGTCATTACTCCAAACTCAATACTTGTAGGCCATTCTGGCCGAGCCTCTTCAGTTGAGCGACTCTTTAGGAGACTTCCTCGCTTATTTTGCTTCAAGAACTCTGTGAGATGTGCCGTGTGGATAAGCGCAGGCCCGCGCAGGTCCATGATAGCGAAACTGCCACCGTGGAAGCCTGCAGCCACAAATCCCACATGGCTGTTCTTTATGGCTGTCACTGGCCCCTGTTGCATGTCCAAAAGACTGATAGGAAGAAGACCCGTTCTCAAACCTGGGTCTGTTCTGTGAGTGATTCTAGTCAATTTTCCTGGACCGGCATTGATGCCAGCGGGCTCCTCCACGCCAAATTTCGCATTATTTCCCCATCTAAAAACTACAACCTCTCCGGACCCCAGACCAACTGAGAGCTCACCGGTTGAGGATGACATGGACATTTCAGTGACTTCGACATTGCTAACACGGCCCACTGCGCGAGCCAAGTCGACCTGAATTACGTCCCCATTCTCAATTTCGTCGTCGTTGCCGGTATCCCAGAGACGAATCGTTCCATCCGCATGGGCTGTCGTAATAACATTGCGCATTTCGAAGCGCTTCATTGCCTTCTTCCCTTCAGCACCTCCAAGTAGGAACTTGGGGCCCTGCGCTCTCTTTTCTTTCAAGCCCAACCAAGCCGAACGATCAACAGAGGTTAGTGTAATCCTGTTCACGAATGGGTGAACAAAGGAGAGGAAAGGATGGACCATGTTTGTTGGCGTGATTGGATGGCCACTAGGAAAGCTCATTGTGATGACTTCGCCCGAGGAAAGTAGCCCGATCACTGCAATGGGATCATGAGCACCCGCAAAGTATGGCGAAGCGCGCGGAATGAGACAGAAGTCTACGACTTCCGCACCAGGAGGCGTGGGTATATTCACCTGCTGCCTGGGATGTTCGAAAAAGCTTGAAAGCGTCTGCCAAGATGATGATTGGTAGTAAGGACTTGGGCCCAGATCCACGAACGTCAGCCCTTTCGGGTCAGATGCTGTACGTCCGCCAGCAATCAACAGACCACTATCATCGCCGTTTTGCTTTACACACCATGCAACCTGCGTGATAGGATCTTTCAGTCCAGAAAAGCCACTCACTGATACGGGCCTCTCCGGTCCGGCGCCCGGTTCATCAACATTCACATCTTGCATCGTCCTTGCCAGGATTTTGCGGCCATCTTTGGTATCCCAGAATACTAAGCTGTTATCATCATGAACAGTCATCACGAAGATTCCATTCGGGTGCCACAGGGCCTTTGTCAAACGGGGCTTTCGTAGTTCTCTGTGAGGCACTTCAGAGTTCCCTCCCAAAGCTCCTGGGGGCACTTCATATTCGAAGTACTTTTGCGGCATGTATTGTTTGAAAGTGAAAATCACGGCTCCTTCTGGATATCCGACCAAGATTTTCCCAATATCACGAGGTGAAAAAGAAAGGGTAATAACAGGGCAAAGCCGGGCCCGTGGGTTGCGTTGCGCCCAAAGATTGGGGACTCGAAACGGCGTCATGGTCTCACGATCGAGATCGTACGCGATGATATCACCTGCTCACCCTATCAGTATGCATCCCATTCAACTATCTATGAAAGTATTCATTTGCGCGCACCACTCTGAAGACCGATAAAAGCATAATCCAAACCGGGATCCGTCAATAGCGCGGTGACATGATTCGGGGGAGCGTAGGTGACCAAAGTCTGTTTAGTATCGAGCGAATAAATGCTGATTTCATTCTTCGAGTCGACGCTGATGAGCTTGTCGGCACAGAACTGTAGAAATTTCGCAGACGCCTTCCGGGGGAACTGAAAGACGACCGATACCCGCCGCTGTCCAAAGACGTAGACCTGACCGCTTCCAAACTGACTGTCATTCGTTCCCACTGCAAGAAGAGACTGAACTGGGTCGTATGCGAGCGCGCTAATTTGAGAATTTATACCGCATCGAGCAAACTGTTTTCAAGCCAGGAAGTCAGTAAACACAGATCAGGTGCCAGCGGTGCCCGGGTTTGCGAAGTCATGTCATACATCATCCAGGACAAACAAGTCCGGGCCCAAGCCTTCGGAAAAGTCCTTTTGGATACCTGCTTGCTTGCCTCTCAGGAATTGAGCCATGATTGTCTACAGACCTGGAGACGAAGTGGAAAGGAAGAGAAAGAGGACTCGGGTTGGGGAGGAATGAGAGGGATGGCGGAAGATGTTTATCGGAGAGATACTGCCGCGCGGGAGGTCGATCTGCCCCGCTGGGATTCAAGTGGAAGGATGATGAGAGTGCTAAGAATAAGAACATATATAAGGGCGATAATACCACTACCCAAAAGAACGATAAACAGGTGATTATAGCAAGCAATTACATCTGTGACAGAAGATGTGGATGTTTACTCTGTACATGCACCGGAAACGCCCCAGGCAGCAACAATGCATGGATGCCAAGGATCTACGGAGTAGTTTGAGACGTCTAAGTACGATGGACTGAGGGGAGTCAGTCTTCTGTACAGAGTACATCAATGTCATTTCATGGCAGGTGGTTGCGCCGGCACTATTGTCCTTGTTGGTTTGCATTGGCCCTTTGTATCAGACTCGTTTCTGCTCCAGTTCACCGTGCCGCCATTTCACGAGCCTCAGCGGTGTAACTAGTCGTTACAGATCATTTGACTGTACGGAGGAGTCACCTTGATTTCCCGGAAAACATCGAAACTAAACGGCATCATGACAATTGAATCAGATCATACGGCCGTTATGACTTCGACTCTGCAGTCTCCGATGCTTGTGGCTTTGGACTTGGGTTGTAAAGCTCAGCCAAGTTGAAGCGCTTTAGCTGATCGTAATCACTTCCAACGACACTCATTCCTATGACGTTCTGCATGGCATTAGTTGTTGGTGCACGCCAGATTGGGATAGAGTAGCAGGACCAAGGGTCGCCTCACTTGAATAACAGTAACAAGGATAAGGAGATCGTAATTCTTAAGGTCCACAGGGTGCTCAGGACCAACGACATCAGCAACTGTTTTGATAATAATGTTCCGGTTGAAGGTCTTGTTGCCGCTGACTGAAGGCCGAATGGCGTACTGTATGTGCAAGTTAACCCACGTGGCTTTACTTAACCGTCTAAGCAGCCACAAACCTTCTTAGGAGGACCCTCTGAGTGGAAATGCGGTTTCAGGATCTCCTTGGCAAAGGCTTCCAAATCAACACTGAGAGTCTTTCGAATCGATGTGATGGGCGTCATTCGCTGGATATAACGACCTCTCTTCTTCTCAGGATGGGCTTGAGCATCAGTGCATATCCCATGGACCAGTCTCACAGGCTCTATTGATTTATCCAGGCGTATGAAAGCCACTAAAAATGTTTAGTTTCAAACTTCCAACCAAGCCAAGATGAAAGGCCATTAGACGTACCACAAGGAACATCCATCCTAATCGCCTGGAATTGGCGAGAATTTTCCGAGCTTGGTTTCATGCCTTCGACTTCTTTTTTGATTTGCGCTTCAATGTCATCTTCATTGGCGTCTGAATCTCCGTCATCATCGTCCTTGCCGACAGTTTCTTCAATGGTCTATACGGCATGGCAAGTGTTAGGCAGAAAGGTATACCAGAAGAGACATTCTACCCTGGCTAACCTGGGAAAAGAGATCCACTGCCTCTCCGATGCATTTACTTTCACGGCCCATATCACAGGTGACCAGAACACCCCAGTCGCCGCTCTCGATGAGATTCCGGCCACTTTGTTGCTTTTGCCATTTGGCACCACCTCCCTATGCATTGCAGTTAGTTACTGACCAGGATTTACAAAAAGTATTTGACCTAAGAGATCATCTCTCTCTCTCTCTTTTTTTTTTTTTTCTCCCCCTTTTGCCTAAGTGCACACCTTTCTCTTCTTGGCGGACTGACTGGACGCGTTGTCGGGCATGGCTCTTTTCCCTGTTCCGGCCATTCAGATCTTTCTTCCTTGACTTTGGAAAGAAAAATAATAATAAATAATAATAAATTATATAATTTTTCTTTCTCGCGTATAAGTTGTGACGGTTAGCGGGGCGCCAGAAACGGCACCCATTGAACCGCGCTTCTGCGGACCCCTACCGCCTGCAGTTGATGGGAATACCATTGCTCCTTGCGGTATGGCGCCTACTGTATCAGGGATAGCGCCGCATCACGCTGCTTTTGGGCCGCTCACATTCCGCCCATTGCATCTATAAAAGCCCGACATCTCTCCCTCAAAGGACCACGCACTTTCTCTTCCCTTTTTACTTCTCCTGTCTGCCTCGCCCGGTGCACTGCCCTCCTTCCAAGATGCCGCGTTACCCGACGATTCGCCCTTTTTCGGTATGGCGCCGTCCGGGGTGGCCGACGGGTCATCTGGACAATAGAGACATCGAGACCTTGTTACTGTCGCTTCATTGGAAATTGAGCTATCCGCTTCACCCTTGCTGCTGTGCTGCTGCTTACTATTGCGGTTATGTGCCCCTTCACGCGTCTGCCAGCTGATCAGCGACTTTTGAGTTGCTTCCAGCCATGCTATCATTTATTTGTGCTTTCCCCTGAGGATGTTGTGGTCTCTTATCTCAAGATTTCATGATTGATTTCTCACCCAGGCTCCCAAGGTTCTACATGAGAAAGGCAACTTTGTGGTAATCTGGGTATCAGATCTGGCTGTGAACTGGATGGCGCCTCTCCCCCTCCACAGCCGTCTTTCGACCCAACCACGATCAATTCATTTACGTACCCTCGCCATGTTTACCAGCAAATAGTGAAATTGCTGTATGCTTTTCATTCGAGCATGTTTGACATGTGTGGCTTGGAGCTGCAATGCCGAGATGCGATTGGCGCAGGGCACTAGATCTCGGCCTTCAGGCGTCACTAGTAAATGAAGATAGACACGTCAGCAGTCTCATGAGATTTTGAGGTCGAAAGAAATTCGCTCCATGGCTTCTGCTGATGAGGAGGTGGAATGATGGACTTGATGCACTGAGAGCAAGTATAAAGAGGACAATTGTCACGGGCTCGGAATAATAGATAATAACGAACTGATATTCCTCTAAACTATTGTAGCCGTCGACGAGAATATCGAATCTGAAGAAGGAAAGAAAAGAAAAGAAAAGCTTATATACAAGGAGAAGACTTATAGGGGTTGTATGGTCTCACCAAGCAGCTATTTTTCTTGATTGCTTTCATGGCGTCGTTTGCCATGTTGATGATGATTGCTAATAATGGCGCTGAACTGAGCTGTAACACTGCTTGTGATGGGGGGATTGCTAGGGCCACGCCACCAAGCGGGCCACCTCCTGACTGTGGTCGAAATGCTGAAGTCAATAAATATGGCATATGCAACCAGAGAAGACAAACATACTACATAAGGGCATAGAGGCTTGCTGCTTAGCATGACACAGACTGGGCGACATATTACACACCAAATACTAAACAGGAAACACTGAGTGACTGGAGTAACTGCACATGTGAAGGCATACAGCCACAGCCCACAATCCATAACGAACTATAATGCCATGGATGACTGAGTATGCCTTACAAAGAGGTGGATGTTAAAGCAGTGAATGTTTGTTACTCAATTTGGGTTTTTAAAATTTACACTTAATACTCCATAGCCCGCCATACTGCCCAGGCTGACAAGGGTAGATCAGAACATACTCGTAGGCTGTCTCAAGAATGCCTGGCACTGCCATGGGCTGTTTTGTATAATGCCTTGTCAGTAAATCCATTGTATATTTAGGCCGGTGTATCCTCACCATGATTGCAAAGAATAATCCAACGGAAAATTCAGCAACAGTAATCAACTGCAGCTTGATTACCTCTATCCTCTACCATCATTACTTTTTCATAGTGCTCAGACGGCACAATCATGTTCTTTCCGTGCCATCTTCCCTTGTGGCTGCAAACTCTCGCAGTACTTGTACTGCTGTGCGGCCAGTTTATAGTCACGGCTGAGCCTTTGTAAGTCGGTCCAATGCCTTTAACTAGTTACCGGCTCCATAGCACAGATCTAATTTTCCTTTGATTCTAGGCCTGTCGGCTTGCTTGCAACGAGCAATATCGCAGCGAGAAGCCCAGGGCTCCGTCGAAACCTATGTGAGGCTGGAAGCTGTGGCAGCGCGAGCAAACGTGACTACATTGACGAGGCAGACATTGACAATGACGAGTACGAGGAGAAGGGGGACGGCAATTCCTCCGATTTAGAGCGACGGCTCCTCTCTTTCACAGATGATGTAAATGGAACCTTTCTGTCCGCGTCCGAACTGGACAAGCGAGGATTGGATAAAGTATCGCCTTCGAGACTTGATGACTATATCAAGAGAATCACAAACAATCGAGGCGGTGACTTGATGATCCCGCTGATCTCCGACGATACTACCTCGACATCTGAGTTCGAAAAGTTTGGAAACGTACCATTCAACATCGGAACCAAGGATCTCTGTGGATGCACCTGTCTATTTCTCATCTCCGACCAAGCTGTTTATGCTGCTCATTACTATGAGGATCTTTCTTTCAACCCCAGAGGTTTCCAAAGACAAGTCAAAGACTTTCTCCGTTCTCCTCGTTCCTGGGTCAGTGGGGAGGAACAGAGAAGATACAAAAGTCTCCAACAAGTCGAAAAATACTTCCCAGAAGCTACGACTGATGCATTCATTATGACCCCTGCCAAGGAAATTGGAGAAGACAGGAACGGATTACCGGTTTATGACACCTCCAAAGCTCAATATAAGCAGAGGATGGATGGACAAGAACCTTATATCAGCCAACTGCAAAGCATTGTTCGTGATATGATAGGTGTGAAACCTGAAGTGCATGTTTATGAGGCTGCAGACCAAGAGAAAGAAGGTCGAAAACTGGATTATACTGTCAGTGGCCGTGCACTCTTTCAATATGACCCTGAAGGTCCTGGTGAGGTGAGGCTGTTTTTCGAAAACAGGAAAGTATTGCATGGCAGTGTAGACTGCTGAGCGCACCATTGGATCGCCTGTATCTGAGAACATGACATTAATTATCCTCCTGTATATATAACTACCGCTCAGCGTGGGAGAAACTGTCGGCGTGGGTAGAGAAATCTAGCCAGTGACTTTGACTTTGTACAGAGTTTCTGGTGCATACTATATAGACTTAGATATCTATATTCTAATTTTCCTAAGATCTTTAGGATTTTTGTTGAATTCTTGTAGCCATATCTGAATAGATGAACTGCAGCTAACTAACTAACTAGTGTGACTTGCTTAATAAGTCATTCGGCCTGACGTGAGTTAAATAGTTACGTAACGCAGTTAATTAACATAAATCCAATTACAGTATGATCAGCATCACTGCCACATTGTTTACCATCACCAGAACGCCTCACTGTCTGCCTTGGGCCACTGGTCATGATTATGGATTGGATTTAAACAGATTCAATACTCTCTCTAACCATCAACAATCAATACGACTTCATACCATCATGCCCGGATCTCCCCTACAGTCAGACAATGAAAGCGCGTGCAGAGTGAGCAGCGAGGCATGGGAGCAGCGCCTACTCGAGGCAGAAGGCCTGGACCAAACAAGGTCGATTATGGATGGCTGGCGTGCAGAAGAGTCGGCCTTGGAGCCAGACTTGGATTCTCTTTGTTTCTATGAATCATTGGTGGCAGCATTTCACCGTGGAGATGTACCATTGGTGAAGTACTTCTTGGAGGAAGGAGTCCAAATAACTTATACACTGAGCCGTGATGCTCTCAGTGATGGGGTACCAGAAAACAAGAGACCCGAGATCCTTGAAACTTTGTACCGACATGGGTGGGATCTCAATCAAAAGTCACCATGGCGTTTTACAATCTTGAGGTGAAAGACTCTACTTTCCTTTCCTTTCCTTTCCAGGTATACTGATTTAGCCTGCAGTGATTCTGTCAAGAATGAAGGAGCAGTTCGATGGCTGCTTGATCACGGAGCAGATCCAAATCCAAGAACACCTATCTATTGTGTCCCGATCAGCATTGCTGCCAGGGACGCCTCTCTGGACACCATCAAACTGTTACTTGAACGGGGTGCTGATCCAACCAGAAGCATTGCTCTGAAATACGCGATCATGAGAGATGATGAACACTGGAAAACTGTGATAGAGACACTCCTTGATCATGGTTGTGGTATTAATGACTCCAACAGCTTTGGTATAAACCACAGAGGAAGGCCTCGTACAGATCCAGGGACTGTACTGCATTCTGCTGCCTTATGGAACCGCCATCATATGATCCCGTTCCTGCTGGAAAAAGGTGCTGATCCGTTGAAGGTTACTGAGACGGGACTTACGCCTGCCCAGTATGCCTTGGAAAATGGCAGTGAGGAAGCCGCGAGTATTTTGGCTGAGGAAGAGAGACAATCCAATGCCAGGCAGGGAGAAATATAGGAAGCCCATATTATAAAATGAAACAAACGATTGTTTTTTAACATCAGTCAAAAGATGACACTATTATTGGCCCCTACAAATCATTGGATGGATCAGTGAATGGTATATACAGTATATATAAGGATGTCTTCCTGAAAATTGCGATTGGCCAATTTTCAGCCATTTAAGGACCACATTTCATACCAATTGGAAAACTGTCACTAACGATGAATGCTACCTAAACCAGTGCGAAGCTCGTACCTACCCTGAGAGCCCTCATAAAAGCGGCGTCCATAAAAGGAAAGTCTAGAAAAACAGGTACCTATAGGTAGATACATATTACCAGCTTACCTGATAGAGCGGATTATCTGGTGCTTTTCTTGTTTTACGAGCACACAGGCAACCCATATCAATATGAGATCAAGTCTACTGAACCAAAATCGTTCTAAGCGATTCATTGCTACCCGTTGTTCGAACATTGACCTTGACTCCCAACCGTACCGTTGACTTACAATCTCAACGACTTTTTGCTGTCCCTTGCCATCCAAAACCCTAAGGCTGTAAAGTTTCTCCGGGCTATCCAGTACTGGCCCAGTTGTAGAAATTTCCTTGAATCTTGGCTCAGTCCGGACGCCGTCTCCTGTTTCAGAACAAGATGCCAACGCTTCCTGAAGTGACTCAAGTGAACTCTTGTATCTAATGCCTGGGCAGTGCCGACCATTCTTGCCAAAATGGATGTCACACCGCCAGCCAAAAAATGTATACAGAAAAACGGACCGTCTCATCTGAGTCTGAGACCCATTGCCAGTGCTGTACCGGGTCGACACCAATATACTGACAATATCTACCAGGAATCCACTCGTGAGCTTTCAACATGATTTGATGGCCAAGAGAGTTATCTACCTATTCCAGTACATGCGGGTATCATTGAGTCTTTCCTCAGTGGTGTCGCTGTACCGCTTCTGTTGAAGCTGAGAGACATTCAAGCTCTCTGCTTGGGCCAAATAGTGTTCAGGATGCAGCTGGCCCTATCATTGGAGATATCATCGTCGGGTTCATCTTCATCTTCATCATCGGAATTCTCACTATCAAGTTCCGGGTCGCTAATGGAATCACTATCAGAGCCGTTGTCTGAAAAGATCTCGGTCAGGTTGGAGCTGGCATCGGTCTGATTCTCTTTGTTGTCAGATCTGACCGGTCAGGAGTGAGACGCCATGGTTGACACAGCCTGCAGGAAGCTGGCAAACAAAAAGAAAGTCTGAGTAGAAGATAAAAAAGGTGAGAATACTAGTGGTTCTGTGGATGAAGAGACCTCAAAGGAATGGGAAGTGCTCCAAGAGAGGAGGAAGGATGGAAGCAGGGAAGAACACGATCGGCACAATGGGATTTATAAATTTGAGAAAACATGATGGTTGAGGGGAGCCAAAACTGGCTACCCTTTACGACCGCAGCGAGAGCGTTTTGATAGATGATGTTAACAAAATAGCAACAAAAGTCCCATTTGAGACTAGCGTCGAGGGACGTGAAATGCGTGGGCTGGCGAGGGAGGGAAAGGCTGTGGCCGTGGGAATACGCTCACCTGGTGCCAAGACGGGGAGTTGGTTAGCAGGACTCCTAAAACGGCCGCCTGCTAACCGTCAAATCAGTAAATGGAGTGGTTCTTTGGTAAATAGAACGTGGTGGTTTTTAGTGTGTGATCTTATCAATCCCCGAGATCCTCATATCACCGGCGAATTTCCCGTTTGAATTAGCGGGATGAACTCCCGCCAAGTGGGCTGTCTGTCAACTTCGCGTATGAAGGCAATTGTCAGGAATAACAAGTACAGAGTACTATTAACAATGGGGCCTTGCACAGAACTAGTTCTGTTCAAATATATAGGAGTGTCGTAGTAATTTATTAACAGTATTATTGTTGGGTTTTTTTTTT